>JAECXC010002850.1:0-45502 GCA_018152125.1 Drosophila dunni | reverse complement strand
TGGTATTTCAAGTAAAAATCGGTTGAGTTTTCACAGAGATAATCAATATTAATGCTCCTTATGTGGTGATTCCAAAATAAGGTCCAAAATCGTCTAGGACGACTAGAAACGCCTAAAAATGAAAAAACAAAAAAAATGTGAAAAAAATTTTAAATTGTCGAAATCATAATTATTTTGAAGTAGAGTCAATATAAATGGTATTCCAATTAAAAACCGGTTGAGTTTTCACAGAGAAAATCAAGATTAATGCTCTAAATGTGGTGATTCCAAAATAAGGTCTAAAATCGTCTAGGACGACTAGAAACGCCTAAAAATGAAAAAATAAAAAAAGTTGAAAAAAAAATTTTAAATTGTCGAAATCAAGATTAATGCTCTAAATGTGGTGATTCCAAAATAAGGTCTTAAATCGTCTACGACGACTAGAAACGCCTAAAAATGAAAAAATAAAAAAAGTTGAAAAAAAATTTTAAATTGTCGAAATAATAATTATTTTGAAGTAGAGTCAATATAAATGGTATTTCAATTAAAAATCGGTTGAGTTTTCACAGAGATAATCAATATTAATGCTCTTTATGTGGTGATTCCAAAATAAGGTCCAAAATCGTCTAGGACGACTAGAAACGCCTAAAAATGAAAAAACAAAAAAAAAATGTGAAAAAAAATTTTAAATTGTCGAAATCATAATTATTTTGAAGTAGAGTCAATATAAATGGTATTCCAATAAAAAACCGGTTGAGTTTTCACAGAGAAAATCAAGACTAATGCTCTTAATGTGGTTATTCGAAAATAAGGTCTAAAATCGTCTACGACGACTAGAAACGCCTAAAAATGAAAAAAAAAAAAAAAGTTGAAAAAAATTTTAAATTGTCGAAATCATAATTATTTTGAAGTAGAGTCAATATAAATGGTATTTCAAGTAAAAATCGGTTGAGTTTTCACAGAGATAATCAATATTAATGCTCTTTATGTGGTGATTCCAAAATAAGGTCCAAAATCGTCTAGGACGACTAGAAACGCCTAAAAATGAAAAAAACAAAAAAAATGTGAAAAAAATTTTAAATTGTCGAAATCATAATTATTTTGAAGTAGAGTCAATATAAATGGTATTTCAATTAAAAATCGGTTGAGTTTTCACAGAGATAATCAAGATTAATGCTCTTTATGTGGTGATTCCAAAATAAGGTCCAAAATTGTCTAGGACGACTAGAAACGCCTAAAAATGAAAAAACAAAAAAAATGTGAAAAAAATTTTAAATTGTCGAAATCATAATTATTTTGAAGTAGAGTCAATATAAATGGTATTTCAATTAAAAACCGGTTGAGTTTTCACAGAGAAAATCAAGATTAATGCTCTAAATGTGGTGATTCCAAAATAAGGTCTAAAATCGTCTAGGACGACTAGAAACGCCTAAAAATGAAAAAATAAAAAAAGTTGAAAAAAATTTAAATTGTCGAAATCAAGATTAATGCTCTAAATGTGGTGATTCCAAAATAAGGTCTAAAATCGTCTACGACGACTAGAAACGCCTAAAAATGAAAAAATAAAAAAAGTTGAAAAAAAATTTTAAATTGTCGAAATCATAATTATTTTGAAGTAGAGTCAATATAAATGGTATTTCAAGTAAAAATCGGTTGAGTTTTCACAGAGATAATCAATATTAATGCTCCTTATGTGGTGATTCCAAAATAAGGTCCAAAATCGTCTAGGACGACTAGAAACGCCTAAAAATGAAAAAACAAAAAAAATGTGAAAAAAATTTTAAATTGTCGAAATCATAATTATTTTGAAGTAGAGTCAATATAAATGGTATTCCAATAAAAAACCGGTTGAGTTTTCACAGAGAAAATCAAGACTAATGCTCTTAATGTGGTTATTCGAAAATAAGGTCTAAAATCGTCTACGACGACTAGAAACGCCTAAAAATGAAAAAATAAAAAAAGTTGAAAAAAAATTTTAAATTGTCGAAATCATAATTATTTTGAAGTAGAGTCAATATAAATGGTATTTCAAGTAAAAATCGGTTGAGTTTTCACAGAGATAATCAATATTAATGCTCCTTATGTGGTGATTCCAAAATAAGGTCCAAAATCGTCTAGGACGACTAGAAACGCCTAAAAATGAAAAAACAAAAAAAATGTGAAAAAAATTTTAAATTGTCGAAATCATAATTATTTTGAAGTAGAGTCAATATAAATGGTATTCCAATAAAAAACCGGTTGAGTTTTCACAGAGAAAATCAAGATTAATGCTCTTAATGTGGTGATTCCAAAATAAGGTCCAAAATCGTCTAGGACGACTAGAAACGCCTAAAAATGAAAAAAAAAAAAAAAGTTAAAAAAAATTTTAAATTGTCGAAATCATAATTATTTTGAAGTAGAGTCAATATAAATGGTATTCCAATTAAAAACCGGTTGAGTTTTCACAGAGAAAATCAAGATTAATGCTCTTAATGTGGTGATTCCAAAATAAGGTCTAAAATCGTCTAGGACGACTAGAAACGCCTAAAAATGAAAAAATAAAAAAAGTTAAAAAAAAATTTTAAATTGTCGAAATCATAATTATTTTGAAGTAGAGTCAATATAAATGGTATTCCAATTAAAAAGGTTGAGTTTCACAGAGAAAATCAAGATTAATGCTCTTAATGTGGTGATTCCAAAATAAGGTCTAAAATCGTCTAGGACGACTAGAAACGCCTAAAAATGAAAAAATAAAAAAAGTTGAAAAAAAATTTTAAATTGTCCAAATCATAATTATTTTGAAGTAGAGTCAATATAAATGGTATTCCAATTAAAAACCGGTTGAGTTTACACAGAGAAAATCAAGATTAATGCTCTTTATGTGGTGATTCCAAAATAAGGTCCAAAATCGTCTAGGACGACTAGAAACGCCTAAAAATGAAAAAATAAAAAAAATGTGAAAAAAATTTTAAATTGTCGAAATCATAATTATTTTGAAGTAGAGTCAATATAAATGGTATTCCAATTAAAAAACCGGTTGAGTTTACACAGAGAAAATCAAGATTAATGCTCTTAATGTGGTGATTCCAAAATAAGGTCCAAAATCGTCTAGGACGACTAGAAACGCCTAAAAATGAAAAAATAAAAAAAGTTGAAAAAAAATTATAAATTGTCCAAATCATAATTATTTTGAAGTAGAGTCAATATAAATGGTATTCCAATTAAAAACCGGTTGAGTTTACACAGAGAAAATCAAGATTAATGCTCTTTATGTGGTGATTCCAAAATAAGGTCCAAAATCGTCTAGGACGACTAGAAACGCCTAAAAATGAAAAAATAAAAAAAGTTGAAAAAAAATTATAAATTGTCCAAATCATAATTATTATGAAGTAGAGTGAATATAAATGGTATTCCAATTAAAAACCGGTTGAGTTTGCACAGAGAAAATCAAGATTAATGCTCTAAATGTGGTGATTCCAAAACAAGGTCTAAAATCGTCTAGGACGACTAGAAACGCTTAAAAATTAAAAAAAAATAAAAAAATTGAACAAAAATTATAAATTGTCGAAATCAGAATTATTTTGAAGTAGAGTCAATATAAATGATATTTCAATTAAAAATCGGTTGAGTTTTCACAGAGATAATCAATATTAATGCTCTTTATGTGGTGATTCCAAAATAAGGTCCAAAATCGTCTAGGACGACTAGAAACGCCTAAAAATGAAAAAACAAAAAAAGTTAAAAAAAAATTATAAATTGTCCAAATCATAATTATTTTGAAGTAGAGTCAATATAAATGGTATTCCAATAAAAAAACGGTTGAGTTTTCACAGAGAAAATCAAGACTAATGCTCTTAATGTGGTGATTCCAAAATAAGGTCTAAAATCGTCTAGGACGACTAGAAACGCCTAAAAATGAAAAAATAAAAAAAATTGAAAAAAAATTTTAAATTGTCGAAATCATAATTATTTTGAAGTAGAGTCAATATAAATGGTATTTCAATTAAAAATCGGTTGAGTTTTCACAGAGATAATCAATATTAATGCTCTTTATGTGGTGATTCCAAAATAAGGTCCAAAATCGTCTAGGACGACTAGAAACGCCTAAAAATGAAAAAACAAAAAAAATGTGAAAAAAATTTTAAATTGTAGAAATCATAATTATTTTGAAGTAGAGTCAATATAAATGGTATTTCAATTAAAAATCGGTTGAGTTTTCACAGAGAAAATCAAGATTAATGCTCTAAATGTGGTGATTCCAAAATAAGGTCCAAAATCGTCTAGGACGACTAGAAACGCCTAAAAATGAAAAAATAAAAAAAGTTGAAAAAAAATTTTAAATTGTCGAAATCAAGATTAATGCTCTAAATGTGGTGATTCCAAAATAAGGTACAAAATCGTCTAGGACGACTAGAAACGCCCAAAAATGAAATAATAAAAAAAGTTAAAAAAAAATTATAAATTGTCCAAATCATAATTATTTTGAAGTAGAGTCAATATAACTGGTATTCCAATTAAAAACCGGTTGAGTTTAGACAGAGAAAATCAAGATTAATGCTCTTTTTGTGGTGATTCCAAAAAAGGGTCCAAAATCGTCTAGGACGACTAGAAACGCCTAAAAATGAAAAAAAACAAAAAAAGGTGAAACAAATTTTAAATTGTCGAAATCATAATTATTTTGAAGTAGAGTCAATATAAATGGTATTCCAATTAAAAACCGGTTGAGTTTGCACAGAGAAAATCAAGTATAATGCTCTTAATGTGGTGATTCCAAAGTTTGGTCCAAAATCGTCTAAGACGACTAGAAACGTCTAAAAATGAAAAAATAAAAAAAGTTGAAAAAAAATTTTAAATTGTCCAAATCATAATTATTATGAAGTAGAGTCAATATAAATGGTATTTCAATTAAATTTTAAATTGTCGAAATCATAATTATTTTGAAGTAGAGTCAATATAAATGGTACAGAGATAATCAAGATTAATGCTCTTAGTGTGGTGATTCCAAAATAAGGTCTAAAATCGTCTAGGACGACTAGAAACGCCTAAAAATAAAAATATTAAAAAAGTTGAAAAAAAATTTTAAATTGTCGAAATCATAATTATTTTGAAGTAGAGTCAATATAAATGGTATTCAAATTAAAAACCGGTTAAGTTTTCACAGAGAAAACCAAGATTAATGCTCTTAATGTGGTGATTCCAAAATAAGGTCTAAAATCGTCTAGGACGACTAGAAACGCCTAAAAAAGAAAAAATAAAAAAAGTAGAAAAAAAATTATAAATTGTCCAAATCATAATTATTTTGAAGTAGAGTCAATATAAATGGTATTCCAATTAAAAACCGGTTGAGTTTGCACAGAGAAAATTAAGTTTAATGCTCTTAATGTGGTGATTCCAAAATAAGGTCTAAAATCGTCTAGGACGACTAGAAACGCCTAAAAATGAAATAATAAAAAAAGTTTAAAAAAAATTATAAATTGTCCAAATCATAATTATTATGAAGTAGAGTGAATATAAATGGTATTCCAATTAAAAACTGGTGATTCTAAAATAAGGTCCAAAATCGTCTAGGACGACTAGAAACGTCTAAAAATGATAAAATAAAAAAAGTTGAAAAAAAATTTTAAATTGTCGAAATCATAATTATTTTGAAGTAGAGTCAATATAAATGGTATTTCAATTAAAAATCGGTTGAGTTTTCACAGAGAAAATCAAGATTAATACTCTAAATGTGGTGATTCCGAAAAAAGGTCTAAAATCGTCTAGGACGACTAGAAACGCCTAAAAATGAAAAAAAAAAAAAAATGTGAAAAAAATTTTAAATTGTCGAAATCATAACTATTATGAAGTAGAGTGAATATAAATGGTATTCCAATTAAAAACTGGTGATTCTAAAATAAGGTCTAAAATCGTCTAGGACGACTAGAAACGCCTAAAAATGAAAAAATAAAAAAAGTTGAAAAAAAATTTTAAATTGTCGAAATCAAGATTAATGCTCTAAATGTGGTTATTCCAAAATAAGGTCTAAAATTGTCTAGGACTAGAAACGCCCAAAAATGAAATAATAAAAAAAGTTAAAAAAAAATTATAAATTGTCCAAATCATAATTATTTTCAAGTAGAGTCAATATAAATGGTATTCCAATTAAAAACCGGTTGAGTTTACACAGCGAAAATCAAGATTAATGCTCTTTATGTGGTGATTCCAAAATAAGGTCTAAAATCGTCTAGGACTAGAAACGCCTAAAAATGAAAAAAAAAAAAAAGGTGAAAAAAATTTTAAATTGTCGAAATCATAATTATTTTGAAGTAGAGTCAATATAAATGGTATTCCAATTAAAAACCGGTTGAGTTTGCACAGAGAAAATCAAGTTTAATGCTCTTAATGTGGTGATTCCAAAATAAGGTCCAAAATCGTCTAGGACGACTAGAAACGCCTAAAAATGAAAAAATAAAAAAAGTTGAAAAAAAAATTTTAAATTGTCGAAATCATAATTATTTTGAAGTAGAGTCAATATAAATGGTATTTCAATTAAAAATCGGTTGAGTTTTCACAGAGAAAATCAAGATTAATGCTCTAAATGTGGTGATTCCAAAATAAGGTCTAAAATCGTCTAGGACGACTAGAAACGCCTAAAAATGAAAAAACAAAAAAAGTTAAAAAAAAATTATAAATTGTCCAAATCATAATTATTTTGAAGTAGAGTCAATATAAATGGTATTCCAATTAAAAACCGGTTGAGTTTACACAGAGAAAATCAAGATTAATGCTCTTTATGTGGTGATTCCAAAATAAGGTCGAAAATCGTCTAGGACGACTAGAAACGCCTAAAAATGAAAAAAAACAAAAAAAGGTGAAAAAAAATTTTAAATTGTCGAAATCATAATTATTTTGAAGTAGAGTCAATATAAATGGTATTCCAATTAAAAACCGGTTGAGTTTTCACAGAGAAAATCAAGACTAATGCTCTAAATGTGGTGATTCCAAAATAAGGTCTAAAATCGTCTAGGACGACTAGAAACGCCTAAAAATGAAAAAATAAAAAAAGAAAAAAAAAAATTTTAAATTGTCGAAATCATAATTATTATGAAGTAGAGTCAATATAAATGGTATTTCAATTAAATTAAAAAAAAACCGGTTGAGTTTTCACAGAGAAAATCAAGATTTAATGCTCTTAGTGTGGTGATTCCAAAATAAGGTCTAAAATCGTCTAGGACGACTAGAAACGCCTAAAAATGAAAAAATAAAAAAAAGTTGAAAAAAAATTTTAAATTGTCGAAATCATAATTATTTTGAAGTAGAGTCAATATAAATGGTATTCCAATTAAAAACCGGTTGAGTTTTCACAGAGAAAATCAAGATTAATGCTCTTAATGTGGTGATTCCAAAATAAGGTCTAAAATCGTCTAGGACGACTAGAAACGCCTAAAAATGAAAAAATAAAAAAAAGTTGAAAAAAAATTTTAAATTGTCGAAATCATAATTATTTTGAAGTAGAGTCAATATAAATGGTATTTCAATTAAAAACCGGTTGAGTTTTCACAGAGAAAATCAAGATTAATGCTCTAAATGTGGTGATTCCAAAATAAGGTCTAAAATCGTCTAGGACGACTAGAAACGCCTAAAAATGAAAAAACAAAAAAAGTTGAAAAAAAATTTTAAATTGTCGAAATCATAATTATTTTGAAGTAGAGTCAATATAAATGGTATTTCAATTAAAAACCGGTTGAGTTTTCACAGAGAAAATCAAGATTAATGCTCTTTATGTGGTGATTCCAAAATAAGGTCCAAAATCGTCTAGGACGACTAGAAACGCCTAAAAATGAAAAAAAAACAAAAAAAGGTGAAAAAAAATTTAAATTGTCGAAATCATAATTATTTTGAAGTAGAGTCAATATAAATGGTATTTCAATTAAAAACCGGTTGAGTTTGCACAGAGAAAATCAAGATTAATGCTCTAAATGTGGTGATTCCAAAATAAGGTCTAAAATCGTCTAGGACGACTAGAAACGCCTAAAAATGAAAAAAATAAAAAAAGTTGAAAAAAAATTTTAAATTGTCGAAATCAAGATTTATGCTCTAAATGTGGTGATTCCAAAATAAGGTCTAAAATCGTCTAGGATGACTAGAAACGCCTAAAAATGAAAAAATAAAATAAGTTAAAAAAAAATTATAAATTGTCCAAATCATTATTATTTTGAAGTAGAGTCAATATAAATGGTATTCCAATTAAAAACCGGTTGAGTTTTCACAGAGAAAATCAAGATTAATGCTCTAAATGTGGTGATTCCAAAATAAGGTCTAAAATCGTCTAGGACGACTAGAAACGCCTAAAAATGAAAAAAAAAAAAAAGTTGAAAAAAAATTTTAAATTGTCGAAATTAAGATTTATGCTCTTAATGTGGTGATTCCAAAATAAGGTCTAAATTCGTCTAGGACGACTTGAAACGCCTAAAAATGAACAAAATAAAAAAAGTTGAAAAAAAATTTTAAATTGTCGAAATCATAATTATTTTGAAGTAGAGTCAATATAAATGGTATTCCAATTAAAAACCGGTTGAGTTTTCACAGAAAAAGTCAAGATTAATGCTCTAAATGTGGTGATTCCAAAATAAGGTGTAAAATCGTTTAGGACGACTAGAAACGCCTAAAAACGAAAAAATAAATAAAGTTGAAAAAAAATTATAAATTGTCCAAATCATAATTATTTTGAAGTAGAGTCAATATAAATGGTATTTCAATTAAAAATCGGTTGAGTTTTCACAGAGAAAATCAAGATAAATGCTCTAAATGTGGTGATTCCAAAATAAGGTCCAAAATCGTCTAGGACGACTAGAAACGCCTAAAAATGAAAAATAAAAAAAGTTGAAAACAAATTTTAAATTGTCGAAATCATAATTATTTTGAAGTAGGGTCAATACAAATGGTATTTCAATTAAAAACCGGTTGAGTTTTCACAGAGAAAATCAAGATTAATGCTCTAAATATGGTGATTCCAAATTAAGGTCTAAAATCGTCTAGGACGCCTAGAAACGCCTAAAAATGAAAAAACAAAAAATAGGTGAAAAAAATTTTAAATTGTCGAAATCATAATTATTTTGAAGTAGAGTCAATATAAATGGTATTTCAATTAAAAATCGGTTGAGTTTTCACAAAGATAATCAAGATTAATGCTCTTTATGTGGTGATTCCAAAATAAGGTCCAAAATCGTCTAGGACGACTAGAAACGCCTAAAAATGAAAAAACAAAAAAAGGTGAAAAAAATTTTAAATTGTCGAAATCATAATTATTTTGAAGTAGAGTCAATATAAATGGTATTTCAATTAAAAACCGGTTGAGTTTGCACAAAGAAAATCAAGATTAATGCTCTAAATGTGGTGATTCCAAAATAAGGTCTAAAATCGTCTAGGACGACTAGAAACGTCTAAAAATGAAAAAATAAAAAAAGTTGAAAAAAAATTTTAAATTTTCGAAATCATAATTATTATGAAGTAGAGTCAATATAAATGGTATATCAATTAAAAACCGGTTGAGTTTTCACAGAGAAAATCAAGATTTATGCTCTAAATGTGGTGATTCCAAAATAAGGTCTAAAATCGTCTAGGACGACTAGAAACGCCTAAAAATGAAAAAAATAAAAAAAGTTGAAAAAAAATTTTAAATTGTCGAAATCAAGATTTATGCTCTAAATGTGGTGATTCCAAAATAAGGTCTAAAATCGTCTAGGATGACTAGAAACGCCTAAAAATGAAAAAAATAAAATAAGTTAAAAAAAAATTATAAATTGTCCAAATCATTATTATTTTGAAGTAGAGTCAATATAAATGGTATTCCAATTAAAAACCGGTTGAGTTTGCACAGAGAAAATCAAGATTAATGCTCTAAATGTGGTGATTCCAAAATAAGGTCTAAAATCGTCTAGGACGACTAGAAACGCCTAAAAATGAAAAAAATAAAAAAAGTTAAAAAAAAATTTTAAATTGTCGAAATCATAATTATTATGAAGTAGAGTCAATATAAATGGTATATCAATTAAAAACCGGTTGAGTTTTCACAGAGAAAATCAAGATTAATGCTCTAAATGTGGTGATTCCAAAATAAGGTGTAAAATTGTTTAGGACGACTAGAAACGCCTAAAAACGAAAAAATAAATAAAGTTGAAAAAAAATTATAAATTGTCCAAATCATAATTATTTTGAAGTAGAGTCAATATAAATGGTATATCAATTAAAAACCGGTTGAGTTTCCACAGGGAAAATCAAGATTAATGCTCTTAATGTGGTGATTCCAAAATAAGGTCTAAAATCGTCTAGGACGACTAGAAACGCCTAAAAATGAAAAAATAAAAAAAGTTGAAAAAAAATTATAAATTGTCCAAATCATAATTATTATGAAGTAGAGTGAATATAAATGGTATTCCAATTAAAAACTGGTGATTCCAAAATAAGGTCCAAAATAGTGTAGGACGACTAGAAACGTCTAAAAATGAAAAAATAAAAAAAGTTGAAAAAAAATTTTAAATTGTCGAAATCATAATTATTATGAAGTAGAGTCAATATAAATGGTATTCCAATTAAAAACCGGTTGAGTTTTCACAGAAAAAGTCAAGATTAATGTTCTAAATGTGATGATTCCAAAATAAGGTCTAAAATCGTCTAGGATGACTAGAAACGCCTAAAAATGAAAAAATAAAATAAGTTAAAAAAAAATTATAAATTGTCCAAATTATTATTATTTTGAAGTAGAGTCAATATAAATGGTATTTCAATTAAAAATGGTTGAGTTTTCACAGAGAAAATCAAGATTAATGCTCTAAATGTGGTGATTCCAAAATAAGGTCTAAAATCGTCTAGGACGACTAGAAACGCCTAAAAATGACAAAATAAAAAATGTAGAAAAAAAATTTTAAATTGTCGAAATCATAATTATTTTGAAGTAAAGTCAATATAAATGGTATTCCAATTAAAAACCGGTTGAGTTTGCACAGAGATAATCAAGATTAATGCTCTTAATGTGGTGATTCCAAAATAAGGTCTAAAATCGTCTAGGACGACTAGAAACTCCTAAAAACGAAATAATAAAAAAAGTTAAAAAAAAATTATAAATTGTCCAAATCATAATTATTATGAAGTAGAGTGAATATAAATGGTATTCCAATTAAAAACTGGTGATTCCAAACTAAGGTCCAAAATCGTCTAGGACGACTAGAAACGCCTAAAAATGAAAAAAAATAAAAAAAGTTGAAAAAAAATTTTAAATTGTCGAAATCAAGATTTATGCTCTAAATGTGGTGATTCCAAAATAAGGTCTAAAATCGTCTAGGATGACTAGAAACGCCTAAAAATGAAAAAAATAAAATAAGTTAAAAAAAAATTATAAATTGACCAAATCATTATTATTTTGAAGTAGAGTCAATATAAATGGTATTCCAATTAAAAACCGGTTGAGTTTTCACAGAGAAAATCAAGATTAATGCTCTAAATGTGGTGATTCCAAAATAAGGTGTAAAATCGTCTAGGACGACTAGAAACGCCTAAAAATTAAAAAAAAAAAAAAGTTGAAAAAAAAATTTTAAATTGTCGAAATCATAATTATTTTGAAGTAGAGTCAATATAAATGGTATTCCAATTAAAAATCGGTTGAGTTTTCACAAAGATAATCAAGATTAATGCTCTTTATGTGGTGATTCCAAAATAAGGTCCAAAATCGTCTAGGACGACTAGAAACGCCTAAAAATGAAAAAATAAAAAAGGTGAAAAAAATTTTAAATTGTCGAAATCATAATTATTTTGAAGTAGAGTCAATATAAATGGTATTTCAATTAAAAACCGGTTGAGTTTGCACAGAGAAAATCAAGATTAATGCTCTAAATGTGGTGATTCCAAAATAAGGTCTAAAATTGTCTAGGACGACTAGAAACGTCTAAAAATGAAAAAATAAAAAAAGTTGAAAAAAAATTTTAAATTGTCGAAATCATAATTATTATGAAGTAGAGTCAATATAAATGGTATATCAATTAAAAACCGGTTGAGTTTTCACAGAGAAAATCAAGATTAATGCTCTAAATGTGGTGATTCCAAAATAAGGTCTAAAATCGTCTAGGACGACTAGAAACGCCTAAAAATGAAAAAAATAAAAAAAAGTTGAAAAAAATTTTAAATTGTCGAAATTAAGATTTATGCTCTAAATGTGGTGATTCCAAAATAAGGTCTAAAATCGTCTAGGATGACTAGAAACGCCTAAAAATGAAAAAATAAAATAAGTTAAAAAAAAATTATAAATTGTCCAAATCATTATTATTTTGAAGTAGAGTCAATATAAATGGTATTCCAATTAAAAACCGGTTGAGTTTTCACAGAGAAAATCAAGATTAATGCTCTAAATGTGGTGATTCCAAAATAAGGTCTAAAATCGTCTAGGACGACTAGAAACGCCTAAAAATTAAAAAAATAAAAAAAGTTGAAAAAAAATTTTAAATTGTCGAAATCAAGATTTATGCTCTTAATGTGGTGATTCCAAAATGAGGTCTAAATTCGTCTAGGACGACTAGAAACGCCTAAAAATGAAAAAAAAAAAAAAGTTGAAAAAAATTGTAAATTGTCGAAATCATAATTATTTTGAAGTAGAGTCAATAAAAATGGTATTCCAATTAAAAACCGGTTGAGTTTTCACAGAAAAAGTCAAGATTAATGCTCTTAATGTGGTGATTCCAAAATAAGGTGTAAAATCGTTTAGGACGACTAGAAACGCCTAAAAAACGAAAAAATAAATAAAAGTTGAAAAAAAATTATAAATTGTCCAAATCATAATTATTTTGAAGTAGAGTCAATATAAATGGTATATCAATTAAAAACCGGTTGAGTTTTCACAGGGAAAATCAAGATTAATGCTCTTAATGTGGTGATTCCAAAATAAGGTCTAAAATCGTCTAGGACGACTAGAAACGCCTAAAAATGAAATAAATAAAAAAGTTAAAAAAAAATTATAAATTGTCCAAATCATAATTATTATGAAGTAGAGTGAATATAAATGGTATTTCAATTAAAAACTGGTGATTCCAAAATAAGGTCCAAAATCGTCTAGGACGACTAGAAACGTCTAAAAATGAAAAAATAAAAAAAGTTGAAAAAAAATTTTAAATTGTCGAAATCATAATTATTATGAAGTAGATTCAATATAAATGGTATATCAATTAAAAACCGGTTGAGTTTTCACAGAGAAAATCAAGATTAATGCTCTAAATGTGGTGATTCCAAAATAAGGTCTAAAATCGTCTAGGACGACTAGAAACGCCTAAAAATGAAAAAAATAAAAAAAGTTGAAAAAAAATTTTAAATTGTCGAAATCAAGATTTATGCTCTAAATGTGGTGATTCCAAAATAAGGTCTAAAATCGTCTAGGATGACTAGAAACGCCTAAAAATGAAAAAATAAAATAAGTTAAAAAAAAATTATAAATTGTCCAAATCATTATTATTTTGAAGTAGAGTCAATATAAATGGTATTTCAATCAAAGATGGTTGAGTTTTCACAGAGAAAATCAAGATTAATGCTCTAAATGTGGTGATTCCAAAATAAGGTCTAAAATCGTCTAGGACGACTAGAAACGCCTAAAAATGACAAAATAAAAAATGTAGAAAAAAAATTTTAAATTGTCGAAATCATAATTATTTTGAAGTAAAGTCAATATAAATGGTATTCCAATTAAAAACCGGTTGAGTTTGCACAGAGATAATCAAGATTAATGCTCTTAATGTGGTGATTCCAAAATAAGGTCTAAAATCGTCTAGGACGACTAGAAACGCCTAAAACTGAAATAATAAAAAAAGTTGAAAAAAAATTATAAATTGTCCAAATCATAATTATTATGAAGTAGAGTGAATATAAATGGTATTCCAATTAAAAACTGGTGATTCCAAAATAAGGTCCAAAATCGTCTAGGACGACTAGAAACGCCTAAAACTGAAATAATAAAAAAAGTTGAAAAAAAATTATAAATTGTCCAAATCATAATTATTTTGAAGTAGAGTCAATATAAATGGTATTCCAATTAAAAACCGGTTGAGTTTTCACAGAGAAAATCAAGACTAATGCTCTCAATGTGGTGATTCCAAAATAAGGTCTAAAATCGTCTAGGACGACTAGAAACGCCTAAAAATGAAAAAAATAAAAAAAGTTAAAAAAAAATTTAAATTGTCCAAATCATTATTATTTTGAAGTAGAGTCAAAAAATCAAGATTAATGCTCTAAATGTGGTGATTCCAAAATAAGGTCTAAAATCGTCTAGGACGACTAGAAACGCCTAAAAATGAAAAAAATAAAAAAAAGTTGAAAAAAAATTTTAAATTGTCGAAATCAAGATTTATGCTCTTAATGTGGTGATTCCAAAATAAGGTCTAAATTCGTCTAGGACGACCAGAAACGCCTAAAAATGAAAAAATAAAAAAAGTTGAAAAAAAAATTTTAAATTGTCGAAATCATAATTATTTTGAAGTAGAGTCAATATAAATGGTATTCCAATTAAAAACCGGTTGAGTTTTCACAGAAAAAGTCAAGATTAATGCTCTAAATGTGGTGATTCCAAAATAAGGTCTAAAATCGTCTAGGACGACTAGAAACGCCTAAAAATGAAAAAAGTTGAAAAAAAATTTTAAATTGTCGAAATCAAGATTTATGCTCTAAATGTGGTGATTCCAAAATAAGGTCTAAAATCGTCTAGGATGACAAGAAACGCCTAAAAATGAAAAAATAAAATAAGTTAAAAAAAAATATAAATTGTCCAAATCATTATTATTTTGAAGTAGAGTCAATATAAATGGTATTTCAATTAAAAATGGTTGAGTTTTCACAGAGAAAATCAAGATTAATGCTCTAAATGTGGTGATTCCAAAATAAGGTCCAAAATCGTCTAGGACGACTAGAAACGACTAAAACTGAAAAAATAAAAAAAGTTGAAAAAAAATTTAAATTGTCCAAATCATAATTATTTTGAAGTAGAGTCAATATAAATGGTATTCCAATTAAAAACCGGTTGAGTTTTCACAGAGAAAATCAAGAATAATGCTCTCAATGTGGTGATTCCAAAATAAGGTCTAAAATCGTCTAGGACGACTAGAAACGCCTAAAAATTAAAAAAAGGTGAAAAAAAAAATTTTAAATTGTCGAAATCAAGATTTATGCTCTAAATGTGGTGATTCCAAAATAAGGTCTAAAATCGTCTAGGACGACTAGAAACGCCTAAAAATGAAAAAAATAAAAAAAGTTAAAAAAAAATTTTAAATTGTCCAAATCATTATTATTTTGAAGTAGAGTCAAAATCAAGATTAATGCTCTAAATGTGGTGATTCCAAAATAAGGTCTAAAATCGTCTAGGACGACTAGAAACGCCTAAAAATGAAAAAAATAAAAAAAAGTTGAAAAAAAATTTTAAATTGTCGAAATCAAGATTTATGCTCTTAATGTGGTGATTCCAAAATAAGGTCTAAAATCGTCTAGGACGACTAGAAACGCCTAAAAATGAAATAATAAAAAAAGTTAAAAAAATTATAAATTGTCCAAATCATAATTATTATGAAGTAGAGTGAATATAAATGGTATTTCAATTAAAAACTGGTGATTCCAAAATAAGGTCCAAAATCGTCTAGGACGACTAGAAACGTCTAAAAATGAAAAAATAAAAAAAGTTGAAAAAAAATTTTAAATTGTCGAAATCATAATTATTATGAAGTAGATTCAATATAAATGGTATATCAATTAAAAACCGGTTGAGTTTTCACAGAGAAAATCAAGATTAATGCTCTAAATGTGGTGATTCCAAAATAAGGTCTAAAATCGTCTAGGACGACTAGAAACGCCTAAAAATGAAAAAAAATAAAAAAAAGTTGAAAAAAAATTTTTAAATTGTCGAAATCAAGATTTATGCTCTAAATGTGGTGATTCCAAAATAAGGTCTAAAATCGTCTAGGATGACTAGAAACGCCTAAAAATGAAAAAAATAAAATAAGTTAAAAAAAAATTATAAATTGTCCAAATCATTATTATTTTGAAGTAGAGTCAATATAAATGGTATTTCAATCAAAGATGGTTGAGTTTTCACAGAGAAAATCAAGATTAATGCTCTAAATGTGGTGATTCCAAAATAAGGTCTAAAATCGTCTAGGACGACTAGAAACGCCTAAAAATGACAAAATAAAAAATGTAGAAAAAAAATTTTAAATTGTCGAAATCATAATTATTTTGAAGTAAAGTCAATATAAATGGTATTCCAATTAAAAACCGGTTGAGTTTGCACAGAGATAATCAAGATTAATGCTCTTAATGTGGTGATTCCAAAATAAGGTCTAAAATCGTCTAGGACGACTAGAAACGCCTAAAACTGAAATAATAAAAAAAGTTGAAAAAAAATTATAAATTGTCCAAATCATAATTATTTTGAAGTAGAGTGAATATAAATGGTATTCCAATTAAAAACTGGTGATTCCAAAATAAGGTCTAAAATCGTCTAGGACGACTAGAAACGCCTAAAACTGAAATAATAAAAAAAGTTGAAAAAAAATTATAAATTGTCCAAATCATAATTATTTTGAAGTAGAGTCAATATAAATGGTATTCCAATTAAAAACCGGTTGAGTTTTCACAGAGAAAATCAAGACTAATGCTCTCAATGTGGTGATTCCAAAATAAGGTCTAAAATCGTCTAGGACGACTAGAAACGCCTAAAAATGAAAAAAATAAAAAAATAAAAAAAAAATAAATTTTAAATTGTCATTCTGAAAGAGTCAATTAAATGGTATTCCAATTGAAAGTTGAGTTTTCAAAAAAATCAAGATTAATGCTCTAAATGTGGTGATTCCAAAATAAGGTCTAAAATCGTCTAGGACGACTAGAAACGCCTAAAAATGAAAAAATTAAAAAAAGTTGAAAAAAAATTTTAAATTGTCGAAATCAAGATTTATGCTCTTAATGTGGTGATTCCAAAATAAGGTCTAAATTCGTCTAGGACGACCAGAAACGCCTAAAAATGAAAAAAATAAAAAAAGTTGAAAAAAAATTTTAAATTGTCGAAATCATAATTATTTTGAAGTAGAGTCAATATAAATGGTATTCCAATTAAAAACCGGTTGAGTTTTCACAGAAAAAGTCAAGATTAATGCTCTAAATGTGGTGATTCCAAAATAAGGTCTAAAATCGTCTAGGACGACTAGAAACGCCTAAAAATGAAAAAAAGTTGAAAAAAAATTTTTAAATTGTCGAAATCAAGATTTATGCTCTAAATGTGGTGATTCCAAAATAAGGTCTAAAATCGTCTAGGATGACAAGAAACGCCTAAAAATGAAAAAAATAAAATAAGTTAAAAAAAAAATATAAATTGTCCAAATCATTATTATTTTGAAGTAGAGTCAATATAAATGGTATTTCAATTAAAAATGGTTGAGTTTTCACAGAGAAAATCAAGATTAATGCTCTAAATGTGGTGATTCCAAAATAAGGTCCAAAATCGTCTAGGACGACTAGAAACGACTAAAACTGAAAAAATAAAAAAAGTTGAAAAAAAATTTAAATTGTCCAAATCATAATTATTTTGAATTAGAGTCAATATAAATGGTATTCCAATTAAAAACCGGTTGAGTTTTCACAGAGAAAATCAAGAATAATGCTCTCAATGTGGTGATTCCAAAATAAGGTCTAAAATCGTCTAGGACGACTAGAAACGCCTAAAAATTAAAAAATAAAAAAAGTTGAAAAAAAATTTTAAATTGTCCAAATCATAATTATTTTGAAGTAGAGTCAATATAAAAGGTATTCCAATTAAAAACCGGTTGAGTTTTCACAGAGAAATTCAAGATTAATGCTCTAAATGTGGTGATTCCAAAATAAGGTCTAAAATTGTATAGGACGACTAGAAACGCCTAAAAATGAAATAATAAAAAAAGTTGAAAAAAAATTTTAAATTGTCGAAATCAAGATTAATGCTCTTTATGTGGTGATTTCAAAATAAGGTCTAAAATCGTCTAGGACGACTAGAAACGCCTAAAAATGAAAAAATTAAAAAAGTTGAAAAAAATTATAAATTGTCGAAATCATAATTATTTTGAAGTAGAGTCAATATAAATGGTATTTCAATCAAAGATGGTTGAGTTTTCACAGAGAAAATCAAGATTAATGCTCTAAATGTGGTGATTCCAAAATAAGGTCTAAAATCGTCTAGGACGACTAGAAACGCCTAAAAATGACAAAAATAAAAAAGTGTAGAAAAAAAAATTTTAAATTGTCGAAATCATAATTATTTTGAAGTAAAGTCAATATAAATGGTATTCCAATTAAAAACCGGTTGAGTTTGCACAGAGATAATCAAGATTAATGCTCTTAATGTGGTGATTCCAAAATAAGGTCTAAAATCGTCTAGGACGACTAGAAACGCCTAAAAATGAAAAAAATAAAAAAAGTTGAAAAAAAAATTTCCAAATCATAATATATTTTGAAGTAGAGTCAATATAAATGGTGTTTCAATTAAAAACCCGGTTGAGTTTTCACAGAGAAAATCAAGATTAATGCTCTAAATATGGTGATTCCAAATTAAGGTCCAAAATCGTCTAAGACGCCTAGAAACGCCTAAAAATGAAAAAATAAAAAAAAGTTGAAAAAAAATTTTAAATTGTCGAAATCATAATTATTTTGAAGTAGAGTCAATATAAATGGTATTTCAATTAAAAATCGGTTGAGTTTTCACAGAGAAAATCAAGATTAATGCTCTAAATGTGGTGATTCCAAAATAAGGTCTAAAATCGTCTAGGACGACTAGAAACGCCTAAAAATGACAAAAATAAAAAAAGTTGAAAAAAAATTATAAATTGTCCAAATCATAATTATTTTGAAGTAGAGTCAATATAAATGGTATTCCAATTAAAAACCGGTTGAGTTTTCACAGAAAAAATCAAGATTAATGCTCTAAATGTGGTGATTCCAAAATAAGGTCCAAAATCGTCTAGGACGACTAGAAACGCCTAAAAATGAAAAAATAAAAAAAGTTGAAAAAAAATTTTAAATTGTCGAAATCATAATTATTTTGAAGTAGAGCAAAATAAATGGTATTTCAATTAAAAATTTTAAATTTCAAGAAAATCAAGATTAATGCTCTAAATGTGGTGATTCCAAAATAAGGTCTAAAATCGTCTAGGACGACTAGAAACGCCTAAAAATGAAAAAAATAAAAAAAGTTGAAAAAAAATTTTAAATTGTCCAAATCATAATTATTTTGAAGTAGAGACAATATAAATGGTATTTCAATTAAAAATCGGTTGAGTTTTCACAGAGAAAATCAAGATTAATGCTCTAAATGTGGTGATTCTAAAATAAGGTCCAAAATCGTCTAGGACGACTAGAAACGCCTAAAAATGAAAAAATAAAAAAAGTTGAAAAAAATTTTAAATTGTCGAAATCATAATTATTTTGAAGTAGAGTCAATATAAATGGTATTCCAATTAAAAAGTTTCCAAAGAAAATCCAAAATAATGCTTGGTGATTCCAAAATAAGGTCTAAAATCGTCTAGGACGACTAGAAACGCCTAAAAATGAAAAAATAAAAAAAAAGATTGAAAAAAAAATTATAAATTGTCCAAATCATAATTATTTTGAAGTAGAGTCAATATAAATGGTATTTCAATTAAAAATTGGTTGAGTTTTCACAGAAAATCAAGATTAATGCTCTAAATGTGGTGATTCCAAAATAAGGTCCAAAATCGTCTAGGACGACTAGAAACGCCTAAAAATGAAAAAATAAAAAAAAAGTTGAAAAAAAATTTTAAATTGTCCAAATCATAATTATTTTGAAGTAGAGTCAATATAAATGGTATTCCAATTAAAAACCGGTTGAGTTTTCACAGAGAAAATCAAGATTAATGCTCTAAATGTGGTGATTCCAAAATAAGGTCTAAAATCGTCTAGGACGACTAGAAACGCCTAAAAATGAAAAAATAAAAAAAAGAAAAAATTAGAAATTGTCCAAATCATAATTATTTTGAAGTAGAGTCAATATAAATGGTATTTCAATTAAAAAATGGTTGAGTTTTCACAGAGAAAATCAAGATTAATGCTCTAAATGTGGTGATTCCAAAATAAGGTCCAAAATCGTCTAGGACGACTAGAAACGCCTAAAAATGAAAAAATAAAAAAAGTTGAAAAAAAATTTTAAATTGTCCAAATCATAATTATTTTGAAGTAGAGTCAATATAAATGGTATTTCAATTAAAAACCGGTTGAGTTTTCACAGAGAAAATCAAGATTAATGCTCTAAATGTGGTGATTCCAAAATAAGGTCCAAAATCGTCTAGGACGACTAGAAACGCCTAAAAATGAAAAAATAAAAAAAGTTGAAAAAAAATTTTAAATTGTCGAAATCATAATTATTTTGAAGTAGAGTCAATATAAATGGTATTCCAATTAAAAACCGGTTGAGTTTTCACAGAGAAAATCAAGATTAATGCTCTTAATGTGGTGATTCCAAAATAAGGTCTAAAATCGTCTAGGACGACTAGAAACGCCTAAAAATGAAAAAAATAAAAAAAGTTGAAAAAAAATTTTAAATTGTCGAAATCATAATTATTTTGAAGTAGAGTCAATATAAATGGTATTTCAATTAAAAACCGGTTGAGTTTTCACAGAGAAAATCAAGATTAATGCTCTAAATGTGGTGATTCCAAAATAAGGTCCAAAATCGTCTAGGACGACTAGAAACGCCTAAAAATGAAAAAAAATAAAAAAAGTTGAAAAAAAATTATAAATTGTCCAAATCATAATTATTTTGAAGTAGAGTCAATATAAATGGTATTCCAATTAAAAACCGGTTGAGTTTTCACAGAGAAAATCAAGATTAATGCTCTAAATGTGGTGATTCCAAAATAAGGTCTAAAATCGTCTAGGACGACTAGAAACGCCTAAAAATAAAAAATAAAAAAAGTTGAAAAAAAATTATAAATTGTCCAAATCATAATTATTTTGAAGTAGAGTCAATATAAATGGTATTTCAATTAAAAACCGGTTGAGTTTTCACAGAGAAAATCAAGATTAATGCTCTAAATGTGGTGATTCCAAAATAAGGTCTAAAATCGTCTAGGACGACTAGAAACGCCTAAAAATGAAAAAATAAAAAAAGTTGAAAAAAAATTTTAAATTGTCGAAATCATAATTATTTTGAAGTAAAACCAATAAAAATGGTATGTGAATTAAAAACCGGTTAAATTTTCACGAAAATCAAGATTAATGCTCTAAATGTGGTGATTCCAAAATAAGGTCTAAAATCGTCTAGGACGACTAGAAACGCCTAAAAATGAAAAAATAAAAAAAAGTTGAAAAAAAATTTTAAATTGTCGAAATCATAATTATTTTGAAGTAGAGTCAATATAAATGGTATTCCAATTAAAAACCGGTTGAGTTTTCACAGAGAAAATCAAGATTAATGCTCTAAATGTGGTGATTCCAAAATAAGGTCTAAAATCGTCTAGGACGACTAGAAACGCCTAAAAATGAAAAAATAAAAAAAGTTGAAAAAAAATTTATAAATTGTCGAAATCATAATTATTTTGAAGTAGAGTCAATATAAATGGTATTCCAATTAAAAACCGGTTGAGTTTTCACAGAGAAAATCAAGATTAATGCTCTAAATGTGGTGATTCCAAAATAAGGTCTAAAATCGTCTAGGACGACTAGAAACGCCTAAAAATGAAAAAATAAAAAAAGTTGAAAAAAAATTTTAAATTGTCCAAATCATAATTATTTTGAAGTAGAGTCAATATAAATGGTATTCCAATTAAAAACCGGTTGAGTTTTTAACAAGAAAAATCAAGATTAATGCTCTAAATGTGGTGATTCCAAAATAAGGTCTAAAATCGTCTAGGACGACTAGAAACGCCTAAAAATGAAAAAATAAAAAAAGTTGAAAAAAAATTTAAATTGTCGAAATCATAATTATTATGAAGTAGAGTCAATATAAATGGTATTTCAATTAAAAACCGGTTGAGTTTTCACGGAGAAAATCAAGATTAATGCTCTAAATGTGGTGATTCCAAAATAAGGTTTAAAATCGTCTAGGACGACTAGAAACGCCTAAAAATGAAAAAATAAAAAAAGTTGAAAAAAAATTTTAAATTGTCGAAATCATAATTATTTTGAAGTAGAGTCAATATAAATGGTATTCCAATTAAAAACCGGTTGAGTTTTCACAGAGAAAATCAAGATTAATGCTCTTAATGTGGTGATTCCAAAATAAGGTCTAAAATCGTCTAGGACGCCACTAGAAACGCCTAAAAATGAAAAAAAAAAATAAAGTTGAAAAAAAATTATAAATTGTCCAAATCATAATTATTTTGAAGTAGAGTCAATATAAATGGTATTCCAATTAAAAACCGGTTGAGTTTTCACAAGAAAATCAAGATTAATGCTCTAAATGTGGTGATTCCAAAATAAGGTCCAAAATCGTCTAGGACGCCTAGAAACGCCTAAAAATGAAAAAATAAAAAAAGTTGAAAAAAAATTTTAAATTGTCGAAATCATAATTATTTTGAAGTAGAGTCAATATAAATGGTATTCCAATTAAAAACCGGTTGAGTTTTCACAGGAAAATCAAGATTAATGCTCTAAATGTGGTGATTCCAAAATAAGGTCTAAAATCGTCTAGGACGACTAGAAACGCCTAAAAATGAAAAAATAAAAAAAGTTGAAAAAAATTTTAAATTGTCGAAATCATAATTATTTTGAAGTAGAGTCAATATAAATGGTATTCCAATTAAAAACCGGTTGAGTTTTCACAGAGAAAATCAAGATTAATGCTCTAAATGTGGTGATTCCAAAATAAGGTCCAAAATCGTCTAGGACGACTAGAAACGCCTAAAAATGAAAAAAAAAAAAAAGTTGAAAAAAAATTTTAAATTGTCCAAATCATAATTATTTTGAAGTAGAGTCAATATAAATGGTATTCCAATTAAAAACGGTTGAGTTTTCACAGAGAAAATCAAGATTAATGCTCTAAATGTGGTGATTCCAAAATAAGGTCTAAAATCGTCTAGGACGCCTAGAAACGCCTAAAAATGAAAAAATAAAAAAGTTGAAAAAAAATTTTAAATTGTCGAAATCATAATTATTTTGAAAAAGTAGGGTCAAAAAAAATGGTATTCCAAATAAAAACCGGTTGAGTTTTCACAGAAAAATCAAGATTAATGCTCTAAATGTGGTGATTCCAAAATAAGGTCTAAAATCGTCTAGGACGACTAGAAACGCCTAAAAATGAAAAAAATAAAAAAGGAAAAAAAAAATTATAAATTGTCGAAATCATAATTATTTTGAAGTAGAGTCAATATAAATGGTATTCCAATTAAAAACCGGTTGAGTTTTCACAGAGAAAATCAAGATTAATGCTCTAAATGTGGTGATTCCAAAATAAGGTCTAAAATCGTCTAGGACGCCTAGAAACGCCTAAAAATTAAAAAATAAAAAAAGTTGAAAAAAATTATAAATTGTCGAAATCATAATTATTTTGAAGTAGAGTCAATATAAATGGTATTCCAATTAAAAACCGGTTGAGTTTTCACAGAGAAAATCAAGATTAATGCTCTAAATGTGGTGATTCCAAAATAAGGTCTAAAATCGTCTAGGACGACTAGAAACGCCTAAAAATGAAAAAATAAAAAAAGTTGAAAAAAAATTTATAAATTGTCCAAATCATAATTATTTTGAAGTAGAGTCAATATAAATGGTATTCCAATTAAAAACCGGTTGAGTTTTCACAGAGAAAATCAAGATTAATGCTCTTAATGTGGTGATTCCAAAATAAGGTCTAAAATCGTCTAGGACGACTAAGAAACGCCTAAAAATGAAAAAATAAAAAAAGTTGAAAAAAATTTTAAATTGTCGAAATCATAATTATTTTGAAGTAGAGTCAATATAAATGGTATTTCAATTAAAAATCGGTTGAGATTTTCACAGAGAAAATCAAGATTAATGCTCTAAATGTGGTGATTCCAAAATAAGGTCTAAAATCGTCTAGGACGACTAGAAACGCCTAAAAATGAAAAAATAAAAAAAAGTTGAAAAAAAATTATAAATTGTCCAAATCATAATTATTTTGAAGTAGAGTCAATATAAATGGTATTCCAATTAAAAACCGGTTGAGTTTTCACAGAGAAAATCAAGATTAATGCTCTTAATGTGGTGATTCCAAAATAAGGTCCAAAATCGTCTAGGACGCCTAGAAACGCCTAAAAATGAAAAAAAAAAAAAAGGTGAAAAAAAAATTATAAATTGTCGAAATCATAATTATTTTGAAGTAGAGTCAATATAAATGGTATTCCAATTAAAAACCGGTTGAGTTTTCACAGAGAAAATCAAGATTAATGCTCTAAATGTGGTGATTCCAAAATAAGGTCCAAAATCGTCTAGGACGACTAGAAACGCCTAAAAATGAAAAAAATAAAAAAAGTTGAAAAAAATTTTAAATTGTCGAAATCATAATTATTTTGAAGTAGAGTCAATATAAATGGTATTCCAATTAAAAACCGGTTGAGTTTTCAGAAAATCAAGATTAATGCTCTAAATGTGGTGATTCCAAAATAAGGTCTAAAATCGTCTAGGACGACTAGAAACGCCTAAAAAATGAAAAAATAAAAAAAGTTGAAAAAAAAATTTTAAATTGTCGAAATCATAATTATTTTGAAGTAGAGTCAATATAAATGGTATTCCAATTAAAAACCGGTTGAGTTTTCACAGAGAAAATCAAGATTAATGCTCAACTAAATGTGGTGATTCCAAAATAAGGTTTAAAATCGTCTAGGACGCCTACTAGAAACGCCTAAAAATAAAAAAGAAAAAAATAAAAAAAAAATTTTAAATTGTCGAAATCATAATTATTTTGAAGTAGAGTCAATATAAATGGTATTCCAATTAAAAACCGGTTGAGTTTTCACAGAGAAAATCAAGATTAATGCTCTTAATGTAGTGATTCCAAAATAAGGTCTAAAATCGTCTAGGACGACTAGAAACGCCTAAAAATGAAAAAAAAAAAAAAGTTGAAAAAAAATTTTAAATTGTCCAAATCATAATTATTTTGAAGTAGAGTCAATATAAATGGTATTCCAATTAAAAACCGGTTGAGTTTTTCACAGAGAAAATCAAGATTAATGCTCTTAATGTGGTGATTCCAAAATAAGGTCTAAATCGTCTAGGACGACTAGAAACTCCTTAAAAATGAAAAAATAAAAAAGTTGAAAAAAATTATAAATTGTCGAAATCATAATATATTTTGAATTAGAGTCAATATAAATGGTATTCCAATTAAAAAACCGGAAATTGAAAAAATTTTTCACAGTGAAAATCAAGATTAATGCTCTAAATGTGGTGATTCCAAAATAAGGTCCAAAATCGTCTAGGACGCCTAGAAACGCCTAAAAATGAAAAAAAAAAAAAAAGTTGAAAAAATTTTATAAATTATCGAAATCATAATTATTTTGAAGTAGAGTCAATATAAATGGTATTCCAATTAAAACCGCTTCAGTTTTCACAGAGAAAATCAAGATTAATGCTCTTAATGTGGTGAGTTCCAAAAAAAAGGGTCTAAAATCGTCTAGGACGACTAGAAACACCCTAAAAATGAAAAAAGGAATAAAAAAAGTTGAAAAAATTTAAATTGTCCAAATCATAATTATTTTTTAGTATAGTCAATAATATAAATGGTATTCAATTAAAAACCGGTTGAGTTTTCACAAGAATGATAGAGAGACTAAATACTCTTGTATCTGGTGATTCAAGGCAAGGTCTGAAATCGTCTAGGACGACTAGAAGCACTTAAAAATGAAAAGTAAAAGAGTTGAAAAAAATTATAAATTGGCTCCAAAAATCCATAGTTATTTTGATGTAAGAGATCAGCTATAAAATGATGTTTAATTGGACTCGATTTGAGGTTTCACAGAGAAATCAAAGATTAATAACCCTAAATGTGGTGATTCCAAATAGGTCCCAAATAATCTAGGACGACTAGAAACACTTCAAAATGAAAAATATAAAAGTTGAAAAAAAATTTTTTGAAGTATTATAGATAAATCCAGATTAATAACTCTGACGTGGTGATTTAAATAAAGGTCAAAAATCGCCAAGGATGACTAGAAAGGCCTAAACCCAAAGAAAAAACAAAAAATTGAAAAAAGCAAATGAAGATTATCCAAATCCTAATTATATTTGAAGTAGAGTCAATGTAAATGGCATTTCAATTAAAAGTCGGTTGAGGTTTCACGAGAAAATCAAGATCACAAACTTTTAAAATAATAGTGATTCCAAAATAAAGTCAAAAATAGTCACAAGGACGACTAGAAACGTTCGTCAAAATGGAAAAATAAAAAAGTAGAGAAAAAAATTTTGAAACCATTAGTCCAAATCATAATTATTTGGAAGTAGAGTCAGCTCACATAAATGGTATTCCAATTAAAAACCGGTTGAGTTTTTCACAGAGAAAATCAGGATGCAAAGCTCAAAAATATGGTGATTCCAAAATAAGGTCAAAATCGTCAAGGACGACTAGAAACGCCTAAAAAATGAAAAAAAAAAAAAAAGTTGAAAAAAATTTTTTAATATTGTCGAAATCATAATTATTTTGAAGTAGAGTCAATATAAATGAGAATTCAAATTAAAAATCAGTTGGAGGGTTTTCACAGAGAAAATCAAGATTAATGCTCTAAATGTGGTGATTCCAAAATAAGGTCCAAAATCGATACTAGGACGACTAGAAACGCCTAAAAATGAAAAAAAGAAAAAGAGTTGAAAAAAATTTTAAAATTGTCGAAATCATAATTATTTTGAAGTAGAGTCAATATAAATGGTATTTCAATTAAAAATCGGTTGAGTTTTCACAGAAGAAAATCCAAGATTAATACTCTAAATGTGGTGATTCCAAAATAAGGTCCAAAATCGTCTAGGACGACTAGAAACGCCTAAAAATGAAAAAACAAAAAAAGTTGAAAAATTTTTAAATTGTCCAAATCATAATTATTTTGAAGTAGAGTCAATATAAATGGTATTTCAATTCAAAATCGGTTGAGTTTTCACAGAAAATCAAGATTATTGCTCCAAATGTGGTGATTCCAAAATAAGGTCAAAAATCGTCTAGGACGACTAGAAACGCCTCAAAATTGAAAAACAAAAAAGTTGAAAAAAATTGTAAATTGTCCAATCATAATTATTTTGAAGTAGAGTCAATATAAATGGTATCCCAATTAAAAACCGGTTGAGTTTTCACAGAGAAAATCAAGATTAATGCTCTAAATGTGGTGATTCCAAAATAAGGTCTAAAATCGTCTAGGACGACTAGAAACGCCTAAAAATGAAAAAATAAAAAAGTTGAAAAAAAGTTATAAATTGTCCAAATCATAATTATTTTGAAGTAGAGTCAATATAAATGGTATT
Source organism: Drosophila dunni (assembly GCA_018152125.1). Classification (NCBI taxonomy): domain Eukaryota; kingdom Metazoa; phylum Arthropoda; class Insecta; order Diptera; family Drosophilidae; genus Drosophila; species Drosophila dunni. The sequence continues at coordinate 18,106 of JAECXC010002850.1, read as the reverse complement.
CCAATTAAAAACCGGTTGAGTTTTCACAGAAAAATTCAAGATTATTGCTCCAAATGTGGTGATTCCAAAATAAGGTCAAAAATCGTCTAGGACGACTAGAAACGCCTCAAAATTGAAAAACAAAAAAGTTGAAAAAAATTGTAAATTGTCCAATCATAATTATTTTGAAGAAGAGTCAATATAAATGGTATTTCCAATTAAAATTCGGTTGAATTTTCACGAGAAAATCAAGATTAATGCTCTTAAATGTGGTGATTCCAAAATAAGGTCTAAAATCGTCTAGGACGACTAGAAACGCCTAAAAATGAAAAAATAAAAAAAGTTGAAAAAAATTTTAAATTGTCGAAATCATAATTATTATGAAGTAGAGTCAATATAAATGGTATTTCAATTAAAAACCGGTTGAGTTTTCACAGAGAAAATCAAGATTAATGCTCTAAATGTGGTGATTCCAAAATAAGGTCTAAAATCGTCTAGGACGCCTAGAAACGCCTAAAAATGAAAAAATAAAAAAAGTTGAAAAAAAATTATAAATTGTCGAAATCATAATTATTTTGAAGTAGAGTCAATATAAATGGTATTTCAATTAAAAAACCGGTTGAGTTTTCACAGAGAAAATCAAGATTAATGCTCTAAATGTGGTGATTCCAAAATAAGGTCTAAAATCGTCTAGGACGACTAGAAACGCCTAAAAATGAAAAAAAAAAAAAGTTGAAAAAAAATTATAAATTGTCCAAATCATAATTATTTTGAAGTAGAGTCAATATAAATGGTATTCCAATTAAAAAACCGGTTGAGTTTTCACAGAGAAAATCAAGATTAATGCTCTTAATGTGGTGATTCCAAAATAAGGTCCAAAATCGTCTAGGACGACTAGAAACGCCTAAAAATGAAAAAATAAAAAAAAAGGAAAAAAAAATTTTTAAATTGTCGAAATCATAATTATTTTGAAGTAGAGTCAATATAAATGGTATTCCAATTAAAAACCGGTTGAGTTTTCACAGAAAAATCAAGATTAATGCTCTAAATGTGGTGATTCCAAAATAAGGTCCAAAATCGTCTAGGACGACTAGAAACGCCTAAAAATGAAAAAATAAAAAAAGTTGAAAAAAATTTATAAATTGTCCAAATCATAATTATTTTGAAGTAGAGTCAATATAAATGGTATTCCAATTAAAAACCGGTTGAGTTTTCACAGAGAAAATCAAGATTAATGCTCTTAATGTGGTGATTCCAAAATAAGGTCTAAAATCGTCTAGGACGACTAGAAACGCCTAAAAATGAAAAAATAAAAAAAAGTTGAAAAAAAATTTTAAATTGTCCAAATCATAATTATTTTGAAGTAGAGTCAATATAAATGGTATTCCAATTAAAAACCGGTTGAGTTTTCACAGAGAAAATCAAGATTAATGCTCTAAATGTGGTGATTCCAAAATAAGGTCCAAAATCGTCTAGGACGCCTAAAAAAAAAAAAAAAAAAAAAGTTGAAAAAAATTTTAAATTGTCGAAATCATAATTATTTTGAAGTAGAGTCAATATAAATGGTATTCCAATTAAAAACCGGTTGAGTTTTCACAGAGAAAATCAAGATTAATGCTCTAAATGTGGTGATTCCAAAATAAGGTCTAAAATCGTCTAGGACGACTAGAAACGCCTAAAAAATGAAAAAATAAAAAAAAGTTGAAAAAAATTATAAATTGTCCAAATCATAATTATTTTGAAGTAGAGTCAATATAAATGGTATTCCAATTAAAAACCGGTTGAGTTTTCACAGAGAAAATCAAGATTAATGCTCTAAATGTGGTGATTCCAAAATAAGGTCCAAAATCGTCTAGGACGACTAGAAACGCCTAAAAATGAAAAAAATAAAAAAAGTTGAAAAAAAAATTTTAAATTGTCCAAATCATAATTATTTTGAAGTAGAGTCAATATAAATGGTATTCCAATTAAAAACGGTTGAGTTTTCACAGAGAAAATCAAGATTAATGCTCTAAATGTGGTGATTCCAAAATAAGGTCTAAAATCGTCTAGGACGCCTAGAAACGCCTAAAAAATGAAAAAAAAAAAAGTTGAAAAAAAATTTTAAATTGTCGAAATCATAATTATTTTGAAGTAGAGTCAATATAAATGGTATTCCAATTAAAAAACGGTTGAGTTTTCACAGAGAAAATCAAGATTAATGCTCTAAATGTGGTGATTCCAAAATAAGGTCTAAAATCGTCTAGGACGACTAGAAACGCCTAAAAATGAAAAAATAAAAAAAAGTTGAAAAAAAATTATAAATTGTCCAAATCATAATTATTTTGAAGTAGAGTCAATATAAATGGTATTCCAATTAAAAACCGGTTGAGTTTTCACAGAGAAAATCAAGATTAATGCTCTAAATGTGGTGATTCAAAAATAAGGTCTAAAATCGTCTAGGACGACTAGAAACGCCTAAAAAAAAAATAAAAAAAAAGTTGAAAAAAAATTTTAAATTGTCCAAATCATAATTATTTTGAAGTAGAGTCAATATAAATGGTATTCCAATTAAAAACCGGTTGAGTTTTCACAGAGAAAATCAAGATTAATGCTCTAAATGTGGTGATTCCAAAATAAGGTCCAAAATCGTCTAGGACGACTAGAAACGCCTAAAAATGAAAAAATAAAAAAAGTTGAAAAAAAATTTTAAATTGTCCAAATCATAATTATTTTGAAGTAGAGTCAATATAAATGGTATTCCAATTAAAAACCGGTTGAGTTTTCACAGAGAAAATCAAGATTAATGCTCTTAATGTGGTGATTCCAAAATAAGGTCTAAAATCGTCTAGGACGACTAGAAACGCCTAAAAATGAAAAAATAAAAAAAAGTTGAAAAAAAATTTTAAATTGTCCAAATAATTAAAATTTTGAAGTAGAGTCAATATAAATGGTATTTCAATTAAAAACCGGTTGAGTTTTCACAGAGAAAATCAAGATTAATGCTCTAACAATGTGGTGATTCCAAAATAAGGTCTAAAATCGTCTAGGACGACTAGAAACGCCTAAAAATGAAAAAAAATAAAAAAAATGTGAAAAAAAATTTTAAATTGTCGAAATCATAATTATTTTGAAGTAGAGTCAATATAAATGGTATTCCAATTAAAAACCGGTTGAGTTTTCACAGAGAAAATCAAGATTAATGCTCTTAAATGTGGTGATTCCAAAATAAGGTCTAAAACTCAGGTCGACTAGAAACGCCTAAAAATGAAAAAAATAAAAAAAGTTGAAAAAAAATTTTAAATTGTCAAACAAATTATTTTGAAGAGGCATTAAATGTACCATTAAAATTTTAAGTTTTCAAGAAATCAAGATTAATGCTCTAAATGTGGTGATTCCAAAATAAGGTCTAAAATCGTCTAGGACGACTAGAAACGCCTAAAAATGAAAAAATAAAAAAAGTTGAAAAAAAATTTTAAATTGTCGAAATCATAATTATTTTGAAGTAGAGTCAATATAAATGGTATTTCAATTAAAAACCGGTTGAGTTTTCACAGAGAAAATCAAGATTAATGCTCTCAAATGGTGATTCCAAAATAAGGTCTAAAATCGTCTAGGACGACTAGAAACGCCTAAAAATGAAAAAAAAAAAAAAAATAAAATAAGTAGAGAAAAAATTTTCAATTAAAGTTGAGTTTTCCAGAGAAAATCAAGATTAATGCTCTAAATGTGGTGATTCCAAAATAAGGTCCAAAATCGTCTAGGACGACTAAAAACGCCTAAAAATGAAAAAATAAAAAAAGTTGAAAAAAAATTATAAATTGTCCAAATCATAATTATTTTGAAGTAGAGTCAATATAAATGGTATTTCAATTAAAAACCGGTTGAGTTTTCACAGAGAAAATCAAGATTAATGCTCTAAATGTGGTGATTCCAAAATAAGGTCTAAAATCGTCTAGGACGACTAGAAACGCCTAAAAATGAAAAAAATAAAAAAAGTTGAAAAAAAATTTTATATTTAAATATTAAAGTAGCGAAAGTAAAATAAAAATAAAAAGTAAAAAAAAATTATAAATTTTCCAAATCATAATAATTTTGAAGTAGAGACAATATAAATGTTATTTCAATTAAAAACCGGTTGAGTTTTCACAGAGAAAATCAAGATTAATGCTCTAAATAAGGTGATTCCAAAATAAGGTCCAAAATCGTCTAGGACGACCTAGAAACGCCTAAAAATGAAAAAATAAAAAAAGTTGAAAAAAAATTATAAATTGTCCAAATCATAATTATTTTGAAGTAGAGACAATATAAATATTATTCCAATTAAAAACCGGTTGAGTTTTCACAGAGAAAATCAAGATTAATGCTCTAAATAAGGTGATTATAAATTAAGGTCCAAAATCGTCTAGGACGACTAGAAACGCCTAAAAATGAAAAAATAAAAAAAGTTGAAAAAAAATTTTAAATTGTCGAAATCATAATTATTTTGAAGTAAAGTCAATATAAATGGTATTCCAATTAAAAACCGGTTGAGTTTTCACAGAGAAAATCAAGATTAATGCTCTAAATGTGGTGATTCCAAAATAAGGTCTAAAATCGTCTAGGACGACTAGAAACGGCTAAAAATGAAAAAAATAAAAAAAAAAAAAAATTATAAATTGTCCAAATCATAATTATTTTGAAGTAGAGTCAATATAAATGGTATTCCAATTAAAAACGGTTTGAGTTTTCACAGAGAAAATCAAGATTAATGCTCTAAATGTGGTGATTCCAAAATAAGGTCCAAAATCGTCTAGGACGCCTTGAAACGCCTAAAAATGAAAAAAATAAAAAAGTTGAAAAAAAATTTTAAATTGTCCAAATCATAATTATTTTGAAGTAGAGTCAATATAAATGGTATTTCAATTAAAAACCGGTTGAGTTTTCACAGAGAAAATCAAGATTAATGCTCTAAATAAGGTGATTCCATAAATTAAGGTCCAAAATCGTCTAGGACGACTAGAAACGACTAAAAATGAAAAAATAAAAAAAGTTGAAAAAAAATTTTTAAATTGTCGAAATCATAATTATTTTGAAGTAAAGTCAATATAAATGGTATTCCAATTAAAAACCGGTTGAGTTTTCACAGAGATAATCAAGATTAATCCTCTTAATGTGGTGATTCCAAAATAAGGTCTAAAATCGTCTAGGACGACTAGAAACGCCTAAAAATGAAAAAAAAAAAAAGTTGAAAAAAAATTATAAATTGTCCAAATCATTATTATTTTGAAGTAGAGTCAAGATTAATGCTCTAAATGTGGTGATTCCAAAATAAGGTACAAAATCGTCTAGGACGCCTAGAAACGCCTAAAAATGAACAAATAAAAAAAGTTGAAAAAAAATTATAAATTGTCCAAATCATAATTATTTTGAAGTAGAGACAATATAAATATTATTCCAATTAAAAAACCGGTTGAGTTTTCACACAGAGAAAATCAAGACTAATGCTCTAAATGTGGTGATTCCAAAATAATGTCTAAAATCGTCTAGGACGACTAGAAACGCCTAAAAATGAAAAAATAAAAAAAGTTAAAAAAAAATTATAAATTGTCCAAATCATAATTATTTTGAAGTAGAGTCAATATAAATGGTACTCCAATTAAAAACCGGTTGAGTTTTCACAGAGAAAATCAAGATTAATGCTCTTAATGTGGTGATTCCAAAATAAGGTCTAAAATCGTCTAGGACGACTAGAAACGCCTAAAAAAGAAAAATAAAAAAAAGTTGAAAAAAAATTTTAAATTGTCGAAATCATAATTATTTTGAAAAAACAAAAAAAATGGTAAAAAAATTTTAAATTGTCGAAATCAAGATTAATGCTCTAAATGTGGTGATTCCAAAATGAGGTCTAAAATCGTCTAGGACGACTAGAAACGCCTAAAAATGAAAAAAAAAAAAAATTGAAAAAAAATTTTAAATTGTCGAAATCATAATTATTTTGAAGTAGAGTCAATATAAATGGTATTTCAATTAAAAACCGGTTGAGTTTTCACAGAGAAAATCAAGATTAATGCTCTAAATGTGGTGATTCCAAAATAACGTCTAAAATCGTCTAGGACGACTAGAAACGCCTAAAAATGAAAAAAAAAAAAAAAAAAAGTTGAAAAAAAAATTTTATATAAATAAAAATTGTTTCGAAATCAAGATTAATGCTCTAAATGTGGTGATTTCAAAATAAGGTCTAAAATCGTCTAGGACGCCTAGAAACGCCTAAAAATGAAAAAATAAAAAAAGTTGAAAAAAAAATTATAAATTGTCGAAATCATAATTATTTTGAATTAGAGTCAATATAAATGGTATTTCAATTAAAAATCGGTTGAGTTTTCACAGAGAAAATCAAGATTAATGCTCTAAATGTGGTGATTCCAAAATAAGGTCTAAAATCGTCTAGGACGACTAGAAACGCCTAAAAATGAAAAAAAAAAAAAAGTTGAAAAAAAATTTTAAATTGTCGTAATCAAGATTTAAGTGCTCTAAATGTGGTGATTTCAATAAAAAGGTTCTAAAAAATCGTCTAACGCCTAAATGTGGTGATTCCAAAATAAGGTCTAAAATCGTCTAGGACGACTAAGAAACGCCTAAAAATGAAAAAATAAAAAAAAGTTGAAAAAAAATTTTAAATTGTCGAAATCATAATTATTTTGAAGTAGAGTCAATATAAATGGTATTCCAATTAAAAACCGGTTGAGTTTTCACAGAGAATAATCAAGATTAATGCTCTTAATGTGGTGATTTCAAAATAAGGTCTAAAATCGTCTAGGACGACTAGAAACGCCTAAAAATGAAAAAAAAAAAAAAGTTGAAAAAAATTTTAAATTGTCCAAATCATATAAAATGGTATTCCAATTAAAAACCGGTTGAGTTTTCACAGAGAAAATCAAGATTAATGCTCTTAATGTGGTGATTCCAAAATAAGGTCTAAAATCGTCTAGGACGACTAGAAACGCCTAAAAATGAAAAAATAAAAAAAGTTGAAAAAAATTATAAATTGTCCAAATCATAATTATTTTGAAGTAGAGTCAATATAAATGGTATTCCAATTAAAAACCGGTTGAGTTTTCACAGAGAAAATCAAGATTAATGCTCTAAATGGGATCAAAAAAAGCCTAGAAACGCCTAAAAATGAAAAAATAAAAAAAGTTAAAAAAAATTATAAATTGTCGAAATCATAATTATTTTGAAGTAGAGTCAATATAAATGGTATTCCAATTAAAAACCGGTTGAGTTTTATCACAGAAAAATCAAGATTAATGCTCTTAATGTGGTGATTCCAAAATAAGGTCCAAAATCGTCTAGGACGACTAGAAACGCCTAAAAATGAAAAAAATAAAAAAAAGTTGAAAAAAAAATTATAAATTGTCCAAATCATAATTATTTTGAATAGGAGAGTCAAGATTAATGCTCTAAATGTGGTGATTCCAAAATAAGGTACAAAATCGTCTAGGACGCCTAGAAACGCCTAAAAATGAAAAAATAAAAAAAGTTGAAAAAAATTTTAAATTGTCGAAATCATAATTATTTTGAAGTAGAGTCAATATAAATGGTATTCCAATTAAAAACCGGTTGAGTTTTCACAGAGAAAATCAAGATTAATGCTCTTAATGTGGTGATTCCAAAATAAGGTCTAAAATCGTCTAGGACGACTAGAAACGCCTAAAAATGAAAAAATAAAAAAAGTTAAAAAAAAATATAAATTGTCCAAATCATAATTATTTTGAAGTAGAGTCAATATAAATGGTATTCCAATTAAAAACCGGTTGAGTTTTCACAGAAAAAATCAAGATTAATGCTCCTAAATGTGGTGATTCCAAAATAAGGTCCAAAATCGTCTAGGACGACTAGAAACGCCTAAAAATGAAAAAAACAAAAAAGGTGAAAAAAAATTTTAAATTGTCGAAATCATAATTATTTTGAAGTAGAGTCAATATAAATGGTATTCCAATTAAAAACCGGTTGAGTTTTCACAGAGAAAATCAAGATTAATGCTCTAAATGTGGTGATTCCAAAATAAGGTCTAAAATCGTCTAGGACGACTAGAAACGCCTAAAAATGAAAAAATAAAAAAAGTTGAAAAAAAATTGTAAATTGTCGAAATCATAATTATTATGAAGTAGAGTCAATATAAATGGTATTTCAATTAAAAACCGGTTGAGTTTTCACAGAGAAAATCAAGATTAATGCTCTAAATGTGGTGATTCCAAAATAAGGTCTAAAATCGTCTAGGACTACTAGAAACGCCTAAAAATGATAAAATAAAAAAAAGTTGAAAAAAAATTTTTAAATTGTCGAAATCATAATTATTTTGAAGTAAAGTCAATATAAATATTATTCCAATTAAAAACCGGTTGAGTTTTCACAGAAAAATCAAGTTTAATGCTCTCTTAATGTGGTGATTCCAAAATAAGGTCCAAAATCGTCTAGGACGACTAGATACGCCTAAAAATAAAAAAAAAAAAAATGTGAAAAAAAATTTTAAATTGTCCAAATCATTATTATTTTGAAGTAGAGTCAATATAAATGGTATTCCAATTAAAAACCGGTTGAGTTTTCACAGAGAAAATCAAGATTAATGCTCTAAATGTGGTGATTCCAAAATAAGGTCTAAAATCGTCTAGGACGACTAGAAACGCCTAAAAATGAAAAAATAAAAAAAGTTGAAAAAAAATTTTAAACTGTCAAAATCATAATTATTTTGAAAAAAGTCAAAAAAAATGTGAAAAAATTTTTTAAATTGTCGAACTCAAGATTAATGCTCTAAATGTGGTGATTCCAAAATGAGGTCTAAAATCGTCTAGGACGACTAGAAACGCCTAAAAATGAAAAAATAAAAATAGTTGAAAAAAAATTTTAAATTGTCGAAATCATAATTATTATGAAGTAGAGTCAATATAAATGGTATTTCAATTAAAAACCGGTTGAGTTTTCACAGAGAAAATCAAGATTAATGCTCTAAATGTGGTGATTCCAAAATAAGGTCTAAAATCGTCTAGGACTACTAAAAACGCCTAAAAATGAAAAAAAATAAAAAAAGTTGAAAAAAAATTTTAAATTGTCGAAATCAAGATTAATGCTCTAAATGTGGTGATTCCAAAATAAGGTCTAAAATCGTCTAGGACGACTAGAAACGCCTAAAAATGAAAAAAAAAAAAAAAGTTGAAAAAAAATTTAAATTGTCGAAATCATAATTATTTTGAAGTAGAGTCAATATAAATGGTATTTCAATTAAAAACCGGTTGAGTTTTCACAGAGAAAATCAAGATTAATGCTCTTAATGTGGTGATTCCAAAATAAGGTCTAAAATCGTCTAGGACGACTAGAAACGCCTAAAAATGATAAAAATAAAAAAAGTTGAAAAAAAAAATTTTAAATTGTTGATATCAAGATTAATGCTCTAAATGTGGTGATTCCAAAATGAGGTCTTGAATCGTCTAGGACGACTAGAAACGCCTAAAAATAAAAAATAAAATAAGTTAAAAAAAAATTATAAATTGTCCAAATCATAATTATTTTGAAGTAGAGTCAATATAAATGGTATTTCAATTAAAAATCAGTTGAGTTTTCACAGAGAAAATCAAGATTAATGCCCTCAATGTGGTGATTCCAAAATAAGGTCTAAAATCGTCTAGGACGACTAGAAACGCCTAAAAATGAAAAAAATAAAAAAAAGTTGAAAAAAAAATTTTAAATTGTCGAAATCAAGATTAATGCTCTAAATGTGGTGTTTCCAAAATAAGGTACAAAATCGTCTAGGACGACTAAAAACGCCTAAAAAATGAAAAAATAAAAAAAGTTGAAAAAAATTATAAATTGTCCAAATCATAATTATTTTGAAGTAGAGTCAATATAAATGGTATTTCAATTAAAAACCGGTTGAGTTTTCACAGAGAAAATCAAGATTAATGCTCTAAATGTGGTGATTCCAAAATAAGGTCTAAAATCGTCTAGGACTACTAGAAACGCCTAAAAATGAAAAAAAAAAAAAAGTTGAAAAAAAATTTTTAAATTGTCGAAATCATAATTATTTTGAATGACAATATAAATTTCCATAAAACGGTTAAAAAAAATGCTCTAAATGTGGTGATTCCAAAATAAGGTCTAAAATCGTCTAGGACGACTAGAAACGCCTAAAAATGAAAAAAATAAAAAAAGTTGAAAAAAAATTTTAAATTGTCGAAATCATAATTATTTTGAAGTAGAGTCAATATAAATGGTATTCCAATTAAAAACCGGTTGAGTTTTCACAGAGAAAATCAAGATTAATGCTCTTAATGTGGTGATTCCAAAATAAGGTCCAAAATCGTCTAGGACGACTAGAAACGCCTAAAAATGAAAAAAAAAAAAAAGTTGAAAAAAATTTTAAATTGTCCAAATCATTATTTATTTTGAAGTAGAGTCAATATAAATGGTATTCCAATTAAAAACCGGTTGAGTTTTCACAGAGAAAATCAAGATTAATGCTCTAAATGTGGTGATTCCAAAATAAGGTCTAAAATCGTCTAGGACGACTAGAAACGCCTAAAAATGAAAAAATAAAAAAAGTTGAAAAAAAATTTTAAATTGTCGAAATCATAATTATTTTGAAAAAAAAAAACGGTTGAAAAAATTTTAAATTGTCGAACTCAAGATTAATGCTCTAAATGTGGTGATTCCAAAATGAGGTCTAAAATCGTCTAGGACGACTAAAAACGCCTAAAAATGAAAAAATAAAATAAGTTGAAAAAAAATTTTAAATTGTCGAAATCATAATTATTTTGAAGTAGAGTCAATATAAATGGTATTTCAATTAAAAATCAAAAAAACCAGTTGAGTTTTCACAGAGAAAATCAAGATTAATGCTCTTAATGTGGTGATTCCAAAATAAGGTCTAAAATCGTCTAGGACGACTAGAAACGCCTAAAAATGAAAAAATAAAAAAAGTTGAAAAAAAAATTTTAAATTGTCGAAATCATAATTTTTGAAGTAGTCAATATAATGATTAAAAACGTGAAAATCAAGATTAATGCTCTAAATGTGGTGTTTCCAAAATAAGGTCTAAAATCGTCTAGGACGACTAAAAACGCCTAAAAATGAAAAAATAAAAAAATGAAAAAAAATTTTAAATTGTCGAAATCATAATTATTTTGAAGTAGAGTCAATATAAATGGTATTCCAATTAAAAACCGGTTGAGTTTTCACAGAGAAAATCAAGATTAATGCTCTAAATGTGGTGATTCCAAAATAAGGTCTAAAATCGTTTAGGACGACTAGAAACGCCTAAAAATGAAAAAATAAAAAAAGTTGAAAAAAAATTTTAAATTGTCGAAATCATAATTATTTTGAAGTAGAGTCAATATAAATGGTATTCCAATTAAAAACCGGTTGAGTTTTTTACAAAGAAAATCAAGATTATTGCTCTAAATGTGGTGATTCCAAATAAGGTCCAAAATCGTCTAGGACGACTAGAAACGCCTAAAAAAAAAAATAAAAAAATGTGAAAAAATTTTTTAAATTGTCCAAATCATAATTATTTTGAAGTAGAGTCAATATAAATGGTATTCCAATTAAAAACCGGTTGAGTTTTCACAGAGAAAATCAAGATTAATGCTCTAAATGTGGTGATTCCAAAATAAGGTCTAAAATCGTCTAGGACGACTAGAAACGCCTAAAAATGAAAAAAAAAAAAAAGTTGAAAAAAAATTTTAAATTGTCGAAATCATAATTATTTTGAAGAAAGCAAAAAAAATGGATTTCAATTAAAAACCTTAAGTTGTCACAACTCAAGATTAATGCTCTAAATGTGGTGATTCCAAAATAAGGTCTAAAATCGTCTAGGACGACTAGAAACGCCTAAAAATGAAAAAATAAAAAAAGTTGAAAAAAAATTTTAAATTGTCGAAATCATAATTATTTTGAAGTAGAGTCAATATAAATGGTATTCCAATTAAAAACCAGTTGAGTTTTCACAGAGAAAATCAAGATTAATGCTCTAAATTAGGTGATTCCAAAATATGGTCTAAAATCGTCTAGGACTACTAGAAACGCCAAAAATGAAAAAATAAAAAAAAATGAAAAAAAATTTTAAATTGTCGAAATCAAAATTTGAAAAAATAAATGATTAATAAACCGGTCATCAAGATTAATGCTCTAAATGTGGTGATTCCAAAATAAGGTCTAAAATCGTCTAGGACGACTAGAAACGCCTAAAAATGAAAAAAAAAAAAAAGTTGAAAAAAAATTTTAAATTGTCGAAATCATAATTATTTTGAAGTAGAGTCAATATAAATGGTATTTCAATTAAAAACCGGTTGAGTTTTCACAGAGAAAATCAAGATTAATGCTCTTAATGTGGTGATTCCAAAATAAGGTCTAAAATCGTCTAGGACGACTAGAAACGCCTAAAAATGAAAAAAATAAAAAAAGTTGAAAAAAAATTTTAAATTGTTGAAATCAAATCAATAAAAAAACGTTGTTCACAATCAAGATTAATGCTCTAAATGTGGTGATTCCAAAATAAGGTCTAAAATCGTCTAGGACGACTAGAAACGCCTAAAAATGAAAAAAAAAAAAAAGTTGAAAAAAAAATTTTAAATTGTCGAAATCATAATTATTTTGAAGTAGAGTCAATATAAATGGTATTTCAATTAAAAACCGGTTGAGTTTTCACAGAGAAAATCAAGATTAATGCTCTAAATGTGGTGATTCCAAAATAAGGTCTAAAATCGTCTAGGACGACTAGAAACGCCTAAAAATGAAAAAACAAAAAAAGTGTGAAAAAAATTTTAAATTGTCGAAATCATAATTATTTTGAAGTAGAGTCAATATAAATGGTATTCCAATAAAAAACCGGTTGAGTTTTCACAGAGAAAATCAAGATTAATGCTCTTAATGTGGTGATTCCAAAATAAGGTCCAAAATCGTCTAGGACGACTAGAAACGCCTAAAAATGAAAAAATAAAAAAAGTTGAAAAAAAATTTTAAATTGTCGAAATCATAATTATTTTGAAGTAGAGTCAATATAAATGGTATTCCAATTAAAAACCGGTTGAGTTTTCACAGAGAAAATCAAGATTAATGCTCTAAATGTGGTGATTCCAAAATAAGGTCCAAAATCGTCTAGGACGACTAGAAACGCCTAAAAATGAAAAAATAAAAAAAAGTTGAAAAAAAATTTTTAAATTGTCGAAATCATAATTATTTTGAAGTAGAGTCAATATAAATGGTATTCCAATTAAAAACCGGTTGAGTTTTCACAGAGAAAATCAAGATTAATGCTCTAAATGTGGTGATTCCAAAATAAGGTCCAAAATCGTCTAGGACGACTAGAAACGCCTAAAAATGAAAAAATAAAAAAAGTTGAAAAAAAATTTTAAATTGTCGAAATCATAATTATTTTGAAGTAGAGTCAATATAAATGGTATTCCAATTAAAAACCGGTTGAGTTTTCACAGAGAAAATCAAGATTAATGCTCTTAATGTGGTGATTCCAAAATAAGGTCCAAAATCGTCTAGGACGACTAGAAACGCCTAAAAATGAAAAAAAAAAAAAAGTTGAAAAAAAATTTTAAATTGTCGAAATCATAATTATTTTGAAGTAGAGTCAATATAAATGGTATTCCAATTAAAAACCGGTTGAGTTTTCACAGAGAAAATCAAGATTAATGCTCTAAATGTGGTGATTCCAAAATAAGGTCTAAAATCGTCTAGGACGACTAGAAACGCCTAAAAAATGAAAAAATAAAAAAATTTAAAAAAATTTTAAATTGTCGAAATCATAATTATTTTGAAGTAGAGTCAATATAAATGGTATTTCAATTAAAAACCGGTTGAGTTTTCACAGAGAAAATCAAGATTAATGCTCTTAATGTGGTGATTCCAAAATAAGGTCTAAAATCGTCTAGGACGACTAGAAACGCCTAAAAATGAAAAAAAAAAAAAAGTTGAAAAAAAATTTTAAATTGTCGAAATCATAATTATTTTGAAGTAGAGTCAATATAAATGGTATTCCAATTAAAAACCGGTTGAGTTTTCACAGAGAAAATCAAGATTAATGCTCTAAATGTGGTGATTCCAAAATAAGGTCCAAAATCGTCTAGGACGACTAGAAACGCCTAAAAATTAAAAAACAAAAAAATGTGAAAAAAATTTTAAATTGTCGAAATCATAATTATTTTGAAGTAGAGTCAATATAAATGGTATTCCAATTAAAAACCGGTTGAGTTTTCACAGAGAAAATCAAGATTAATGCTCTAAATGTGGTGATTCCAAAATAAGGTCTAAAATCGTCTAGGACGACTAGAAACGCCTAAAAATGAAATAAAAATAAAAAAAGTTAAAAAAAAATTATAAATTGTCGAAATCATAATTATTTTGAAGTAAAGTCAATATAAATGGTATTCAATAAAATTTTGAATTTTCACAGAGAAAATCAAGATTAATGCTCTAAATGTGGTGATTCCAAAATAAGGTCTAAAATCGTCTAGGACGACCAGAAACGCCTAAAAATGAAAAAAAAAAAAGTTGAAAAAATTTTAAATTGTCGAAATCATAATTATTTTGAAGTAGAGTCAATATAAATGGTATTTCAATTAAAAATCGGTTGAGATTTCACAGAGGAAAACCGGGCGACTGGTGCTCAATGGTGATTCCAAAATAAGGTCCAAAATCGTCTCAGAACCACCCCAAAACGCCAAAAATGAAAAAAATAAAAAAAAGTTGAAAAAAATTTTAACTTGTCGAAACTCAAAAATATTTAAAAAAAGATTAATGCTCTTTATGTGGTGATTCCAAAATAAGGTCCAAAAAATGCGTCTAGGACGACTAGAAACGCAAAAAATGAAAAAAAAAAAAAAAAGTTGAAAAAAAAATTTAAATTGTCGAAATCATAATTATTTTTGAAGTAGAGTCAATATAATGGTATTTCAATTAAAAATCGGTTGAGTTTTCACAGGAAGAAAATCAAGACTAAGATACCTCTTAATGTGGTGATTCCAAAATAAGGTCCAAAATCGTCTAGGACGACTAGAAACGCCAAAAAATGAAAAAATAAAAAGGTTAAAAAAAAAATTTGTCGATCAAAATTTTTTTTGTTCATAATATATTTCAAAACTTGGTTGAAATAAGAATGCAAGGGTGTTAAGGGGCTACACACAGAAGTAGAGTCAATAATAAATGGTTCAATTAAAAATTTTAAGTTGCCTTTTCACAGAGAAAATCAAGATTAATGCTCTAAATGTGGTGATTCCCAAAATAAGGTCCAAAATCGTCTAGGAATAAAAAAAAAAATCAGGACGACTAAGAAAAAGCCTAAAAATGAAAAAAAAAAAAAAGGTTGAAAAAAATTTTAAAATCTGTCGAAATCATAATTATTTTGAAGTAGAGTCAATATAAATGGTATTTCAATTAAAAACGGCGTTGAGTTTGCACAGAGAAAATCAAGATTAATGCTCTAAATGTGGTGATTCCAAAATAAGGTCCAAAATCGTCTAGGACGACTAGAAACGCCTAAAAATGAAAAAAATAAAAAGTTAAAAAAAAATTATAAATTGTCGAAATCATAATTATTTTGAAGTAGAGTCAATATAAATGGTAATCCAATAAAAATCGGTTTTGAGTTTTTCACAGAAAAAATCAAGATTAATGCTCTAAATGTGGTGATTCCAAAATAAGGTCCAAAATCGTCTAGGACGACTAGAAACGCCTAAAAATGAAAAAATAAAAAAAAGTTGAAAAAAAATTTATAAATTGTCGAAATCATAATTATTTTGAAGTAGAGTCAATAAAAATGGTATTTCACATAAAACCGGTTGAGGTTTACACAGAGAAAATCAAGATTCATGCTCTAAATGTGGTGATTCCAAAATAAGGTCCAAAATCGTCTAGGACGACTAGAAACGCCTAAAAATGAAAAAAAAAAAAAGTTGAAAAAAAGTTTTAAATTGTTGAAATCATAATTATTTTGAAGTAGAGTCAATATAAATTGTATTTCAATTAAAAAGGTTGGGTTTTCACAGAGAAAATCAAGATTAATGCTCTTAATGTGGTGATTCCAAAATAAGGTCCAAAATCGTCTAGGACGACTAGAAACGCCTAAAAATGAAAAAAAAAAAAAAAGTGTGAAAAAATTATAAATTGTCGAAATCATAATTATATTAGCTCTAAATAGAATTCCCAAATTAAAAAAGGTTGAGTTTTCAAATAGAAGAGAGCAAAAAATGCCTCTAATGTGGTGATCTTCCAAAAAACAATCTAGACATGACGCCAAAAAAAAATGAAAAAAAAAAAAAAGTTGAAAAAAAATTTTAAATTGTCGAAATCATAATTATTTGAAGTAGAGTCAATATAAATGGTATTTCAATTAAAAACCGGTTGAGTTTTCACAGAGAAAATCAAGATTAATGCTCTAAATGTGGTGATTCCAAAATAAGGTCCAAAATCGTCTAGGACGACTAGAAACGCCTCAAAAATGAAAAAAATAAAAAAGTTGAAAAAAAATTATAAATTGTCGAAATCAAGAATTATTTTGAAAGTAGAGTCAATATAAATGGTATTTTCAATTAAAAATCGGTTTAGTTTTTCACAGAGAAAATCAAGATTAATGCTCTAAAAGGTGATCCAAAATAAGGTCCAAAATCGTCTAGGACGACTAGAAACGCTAAAAATGAAAAAACTAAAAAAAGTTGAAAAAAATTTAAATTGTCACAAATCATAATATTTGAAGTAGAGTCCAATATAAATGGTATTTTCAATTAAAAATCGGTTGAGTTTTCACAGAGAAAATCAAGATTATTGCTCTTAATGTGGTGATTCCAAAATAAGGTCCAAAATCGTCTAGGACGACTAGAAACGCCAAAAAATGAAAAAATAAAAAAAGTTGAAAAAAAATTTAAATTGTCGAAATCATAATTATTTTGAAGTAGATTCAATATAAATGGTATTTCAATTAAAAATCGGTTGAGTTTTCACAGAGAAAATCAAGATTAATGCTCTAAATGTGGTGATTCCAAAATAAGGTCCAAAATCGTCTAGGACGACTAGAAACGCCAAAAAATGAAAAAATAAAAAAAGTTGAAAAAAAATTTAAATTGTGAAATCATAATTATTTTGAAGTAGAGTCAATATAAATTGTATTTCAATAAAAATCGGTTGAGTCATTAGAGAGAAAACCAAGATTAATGAAGCCTTTAATGTGGTGATTCCAAATAAGGTCCAAATCGTCTAGGACTCTGACTAGAAACGCCGAAAACAAAAAAATAAAAAAAAGTTGAAAAAAATTTAAATTGTTTGAAACCATAATTATTTTGAAGTAGAGCTCCAATATAAACTTGTGGCTCAATTAAAAATCGTTGAAATTTCTGCAACAGAGAAAAAATCAAGATTAATGCCTTAATGTGGTGATCTAAAATATGTCCAAAATCAGTTCAGACTTGACTTGTAGAAACTCTTCAAAAACACATGAAAATAAAGGAAAATTTATAAATTTGTTTAAAAACCAACATTCTTCAGAATGAGTCAATATGTAAATGTACCTCCTGCATATTCTGAATTTCAGCAAACCTGCTTTTGATTTCAAGCTGCAGAAAATCTAGATTATCAGCTCCTTTGAACAAGGGATTCCAAATAAGGTCCAAAATCTAGGGACAAAGACTAGAACGCCTAAAATGAAAAATAAAAGCGTCGAAAAAAATTAAATTGTCGAACTGCCATCATTCCCTTGAAGTAGGAAATGAATATAAATGGTATTTCACCTAAAAATCGGTTGGCGCTTTTCACAGAGAAAATCGACATTTAATGCTCTTAATGTGGTGATTCCAAAATAAGGTCCAAAATCGTCTAGGACGACTCTTCAGGAAACAAAATGAAAAAATAAAGTGCTGAAAAAATTATAAATTGTTGAAATCATAATTATTTTCAAAGAGAGCCCACAATGGTATTCGAATTAAAAATCCGGTTGAGTTTGCCAGAGAAAATCAAGATTAATGCTCTTAATGTGGTGATTCCAAAAATAAGGTCCAACTGTCTAGGACGACTGTGAAAACCAAAAAAATGAAAAATAAAAAGAAAAAAATTTTAAATTGTCGAAATCACATCATTTCGAAGCAAGAGCCCAATATAAATGAGATTCAATTAAAAA
>JAECXC010002848.1:0-13939 GCA_018152125.1 Drosophila dunni | reverse complement strand
ACAGAGAAAATCAAGATTAATGCTTTAAATGTGGTGACCTAAAATAAGGTCCAAAATCGTCTAGGACAACTAAGAAACGCCTAAAAATGAAAAAAAAAAAGCTGAAAAAAATTTTAAATTGTCGAAATCATAATTATTTTGAAGTAGAGTCAATTTATAAAAATCGGTTTTGAAAAACCGGTTAGTTTTCAAAGAGAAAATCAAGATTAATGCTCTAAAATGTGGTGATTCCAAAATAAGGTCCAAAATCGTCTAGGACGACTAGAAACGCTTAAAAAATGAAAAAAAAAAAAAGTTGAAAAAAATTTTAAATTGTCGAAATCATAATTATTTTGAAGTAGAGTCAATATAAATGGTATTCCAATTAAAAATCGGTTGAGTTTTCACAGAGAAAATCAAGATTAATGCTCTAAATGTGGTGATTCCAAAATAAGGTCCAAAATCGTCTAGGACGACTAGAAACGCCTAAAAATGAAAAAATAAAAAAAGTTTGAAAAAAAATTTAAATTGTCGAAAACACTAAATATTTTGAATTGTCAATTAAAGAATATAAATGGTATTCCAATCAATAAAAAAAATCGGTTGAGTTTTCACAGAGAAAATCATGATTAATGCTCTAAATGTGGTGATTCCAAAATAAGGTCCAAAATCGTCTAGGACGCCTAGAAACGCCTAAAAAAAAATGCTAAAAGTGTGATTCCAAAATAAGGTCCAAAATCGTCTAGGACGACTAGAAACGCTTAAAAATTAAAAAAAAAAAAGTTAAAAAAATTTTTGAAAATCATAATTATTTTGTAGAGTCAATATAAATGGTATTCCAATTAAAAATCGGTTGAGTTTTCACAGAGAAAATCAAGATTAATGCTCTAAATGTGGTGATTCCAAAATAAGGTCCAAAATCGTCTAGGACGACTAGAAACGCCTAAAAATGAAAAAACAAAAAAAGTTGAAAAAAAATTTTAAATTGTCGAAATCATAATTATTTTGAAGTAGAGTCAATATAAATGGTATTCCAATTAAAAATCGGTTGAGTTTTCACAGAGAAAATCAAGATTAATGCTTTTAAATGTGGTGATTCCAAAATAAGGTCCAAAATCGTCTAGGACGACTAGAAACGCCTAAAAATGAAAAAAAAAAAAAAAGTTGAAAAAAAAATTATAAATTGTCGAAATCATAATTATTTTGAAGTAGAGTCAATATAAATGGTATTTCAATTAAAAATCGGTTGAGTTTTCACAGAGAAAATCAAGATTAATGCTTTTAATGTGGTGATTCCAAAATAAGGTCCAAAATCGTCTAGGACGACTAGAAACGCCTAAAAATGAAAAAAACAAAAAAGGTGAAAAAAATTTTAAATTGTCCAAATCATAATTATTTTGAAGTAGAGTCAATATAAATGGTATTCCAATTAAAAATCGGTTGAGTTTTCACAGAGAAAATCAAGATTAATGCTCTTAAATGTGGTGATTCCAAAATAAGGTCCAAAATCGTCTAGGACGACTAGAAACGCCTAAAAATGAAAAAAAAAAAAAAAAGTTGAAAAAAATTTATAAATTGTCCAAATCATAATTATTTTGAAGTAGAGTCAATATAAATGGTATTCCAATTAAAAAACGGTTGAGTTTTCACAGAAAAAATCAAGATTAATGCTCTAAATGTGGTGATTCCAAAATAAGGTCCAAAATCGTCTAGGACGACTAGAAACGCCTAAAAATGAAAAAATAAAAAAGTTGAAAAAAATTTTAAATTGTCGAAATCATAATTATTTTGAAGTAGAGTCAATATAAATGGTATTCCAATTAAAAACCGGTTGAGTTTTCACAGAGAAAATCAAGATTAATGCTCTAAATGTGGTGATTCCAAAATAAGGTCCAAAATCGTCTAGGACGACTAGAAACGCCTAAAAAATGGAAAAAACAAAAAAAGTTGAAAAAAATTTTAAATTGTCGAAATCATAATTATTTTGAAGTAGAGTCAATATAAATGGTATTCCAATTAAAAATCGGTTGAGTTTTCACAGAGAAAATCAAGATTAATGCTCTAAATGTGGTGATTCCAAAATAAGGTCAACCAAAATCGTCTAGGACGACTAGAAACGCCTAAAAATGAAAAAAAATAAAAAAAGTTGAAAAAAAATTTAAATTGTCGAAATCATAATTATTTTGAAGTAGAGTCAATATAAATGGTATTTCAATTAAAAATCGGTTGAGTTTTCACAGAGAAAATCAAGATTAATGCTCTAAATGTGGTGATTCCAAAATAAGGTCCAAAATCGTCTAGGACGACTAGAAACGCCTAAAAAATGAAAAAAAAAAAAAAAAATTGTAAATTGTAAAATAATTATTTTAAATTGTCGAAATCATAATTATTTCATCAAATAAAAATGGGGTGAGTTTTCACAAGAAAATCAAATTAATGCTCTAAATGTGGTACCAAAATAAAGTCCAAAATCGTCTAGGACGACTAGAAACGCCTAAAAAATGAAAAAAAATAAAAAAGTTGAAAAAAATTTTAAATTGTCGAAATCATAATTATTTTGAAGTAGAGTCAATATAAATGGTATTCCAATTAAAAATCGGTTGAGTTTTCACAGAGAAAATCAAGATTAATGCTCTTAATGTGGTGATTCCAAAATAAGGTCCAAAATCGTCTAGGACGACTAGAAACGCCTAAAAAT
This sequence comes from Drosophila dunni, assembly GCA_018152125.1. NCBI lineage: Eukaryota > Metazoa > Arthropoda > Insecta > Diptera > Drosophilidae > Drosophila > Drosophila dunni. Next base: position 11,262 of record JAECXC010002848.1, on the reverse strand, counting down.
AAAAAAAAAAAAAAAAGTTGAAAAAAATTTTAAATTGTCGAAATCATAATTATTTTGAAGTAGAGTCAATATAAATGGTATTTCAATTAAAAATCGGTTGAGTTTTCACAGAGAAAATCAAGATTAATGCTCTAAATGTGGTGATTCCAAAATAAGGTCCAAAATCGTCTAGGACGACTAGAAACGCCTAAAAATGAAAAATAAAAAAAAGTTGAAAAAAATTTTAAATTGTCGAAATCATAATTATTTTGAAGTAGAGTCAATATAAATGGTATTCCATCAATTAAAAATCGGTTGAGTTTTCACAGAGAAAATCAAGATTAATGCTCTAAATGTGGTGATTCCAAAATAAGGTCCAAAATCGTCTAGGACGACTAGAAACGCCTAAAAAATGAAAAAATAAAAAAAGTTGAAAAAAAATTTTAAATTGTCGAAATCATAATTATTTTGAAGTAGAGTCAATATAAATGGTATTCCAATTAAAAATCGGTTGAGTTTTCACAGAGAAAATCAAGATTAATGCTCTAAATGTGGTGATTCCAAAATAAGGTCCAAAATCGTCTAGGACGACTAGAAACGCCTAAAAATGAAAAAATAAAAAAAGTTGAAAAAAAATTTTAAATTGTCGAAATCATAATTATTTTGAAGTAGAGTCAATATAAATGGTATTCCAATTAAAAATCGGTTGAGTTTTCACAGAGAAAATCAAGATTAATGCTCTAAAATGTGGTGATTCCAAAATAAGGTCCAAAATCGTCTAGGACGACTAGAAACGCCTAAAAAATAAAAAAAAAAATAAAGTTGAAAAAAAATTTTAAATTGTCCGAAATCATAATTATTTTGAAGTAGAGTCAATATAAATGGTATTCCAATTAAAAATCGGTTTGAGTTTTCACAGAGAAAATCAAGATTAATGCTCTTAAAATGTGGTGATTCCAAAATAAGGTCCAAAATCGTCTAGGACGACTAGAAACGCCTAAAAATGAAAAAATAAAAAGTTAAAAATAAATTAAAATTTTCAAAGATTGAAATCATAATTTTTGAATGTAGAAGTCAATAAAAATGGGTATTCCAATTAAAAATCGGTTGAGTTTTCACAGAGAAAATCAAGATTAATGCTCCAAATATGTGGTGATTCCAAAATAAGGTCCAAAATCGTCTAGGACGACTAGAAACGCCTAAAAAAAAAAAATAAAAAAAGTTGAAAAAAATTTTAAATTGTAAACATAATTATTTTGAAGTAGAGTCAATATAAATGGTATTCCAATTAAAATTGGTTGTATTTTCAGAGAAAATCAAGATTAATGCTCTAAATGTGGTGAAAATAAGGTCAAAAACAACAAAAACACAAGATAAGCTCTAATTGAAATGTCAAAACAATAGAAAAAAGTCAAAAAATTTAAATTAAAAAAAGTCCAAAAAATCATAATATTTTCAAGTAGAGCTCAATATAAATGGTATTCCAATTAAAAATCGGTGAGTTTACACAGAAAAAATCAGATTAATGCTCTTAAATTGTTGATTCCAAAATAAGGTCCAAAATCGTCTAGGACGACTAGAAACGCCTAAAAATGAAAAAAAAAAAAAGTTGAAAAAAATTTTAAATTGCCAGTCAAATCATAATTATTTTGAAGTAGAGTCAATATAAATGGTATTCCAATTTAAAAATCGGTTGAGTTTTCACAGAGAAAATCAAGATTAATGCTCTAAATGTGGTGATTCCAAAATAAGGTCCAAAATCGTCTAGGACGACTAAAAAATTTTAAATTGTCCAAATCATAATTATTTTGAAGTAGAGTCAATATAAATGGTATTTCAATTAAAAATCGGTTGAGTTTTCACAGAGAAAATCAAGATTAATGCTCTTAAATGTGGTGATTCCAAAATAAGGTCCAAAATCGTCTAGGACGACTAGAAACGCCTAAAAATGAAAAAAAAAAAAGTTGAAAAAAAATTTATAAATTGTCGAAATCATAATTATTTTGAAGTAGAGTCAATATAAATGGTATTTCAATTAAAAAATCGGTTGAGTTTTCACAGAGAAAATCAAGATTAATGCTCTAAATGTGGTGATTCCAAAATAAGGTCCAAAATCGTCTAGGACGACTAAAAAAAATAAAAAAAAAAAAAAAAAAAAAGTGAAAAAAAATTTTAAATTGTCCAAATCATAATTATTTTGAAGTAGAGTCAATATAAATGGTATTCCAATTAAAAATCGGTTGAGTTTTCACAGAGAAAATCAAGATTAATGCTCTAAATGTGGTGATTCCAAAATAAGGTCCAAAATCGTCTAGGACGACTAGAAACGCCTAAAAATGAAAAAATAAAAAAAATAAAAGGTGAAAAAAATTTTAAATTGTCCAAATCATAATTATTTTGAAGTAGAGTCAATATAAATGGTATTCCAATTAAAAACCGGTTGAGTTTTCACAGAGAAAATCAAGATTAATGCTCTTAATGTGGTGATTCCAAAATAAGGTCCAAAATCGTCTAGGACGACTAGAAACGCCTAAAAATGAAAAAACAAAAAAAGGTGAAAAAAAATTTTATAATTTGTCGAAATCATAATTATTTTGAAGTAGAGTCAATATAAATGGTATTCCAATTAAAAACCGGTTGAGTTTTCACAGAGAAAATCAAGATTAATGCTCTTAATGTGGTGATTCCAAAATAAGGTCCAAAATCGTCTAGGACGACTAGAAACGCCTAAAAATGAAAAAAAAAAAAAAAAAAGTTAAAAAAAATTATAAATTGTCCAAATCATAATTATTTTGAAGTAGAGTCAATATAAATGGTATTTCAATTAAAAATCGGTTGAGTTTTCACAGAGAAAATCAAGATTAATGCTCTAAATGTGGTGATTCCAAAAATAAGGTCCAAAATCGTCTAGGACGACTAAAAACGCCTAAAAATGAAAAAAATAAAAAAAGTTGAAAAAAAATTTTAAATTGTCGAAATCATAATTATTTTGAAGTAGAGTCAATATAAATGGTATTCCAATTAAAAATCGGTTGAGTTTTCACAGAGAAAATCAAGATTAATGCTCTAAATGTGGTGATTCCAAAATAAGGTCTAAAATCGTCTAGGACGACTAGAAACGCCTAAAAATGAAAAAATAAAAAAAAGTTGAAAAAAAATTTAAATTGTCCAAATCATAATTAATTATTTTGAAGTAGAGTCAATATAAATGGTATTCCAATTAAAAATCGGTTGAGTTTTCACAGAGAAAATCAAGATTAATGCTCTAAATGTGGTGATTCCAAAATAAGGTCCAAAATCGTCTAGGACGACTAGAAACGCCTAAAAATGAAAAAACAAAAAAAAAGTTGAAAAAAATTTTAAATTGTTCGAAATCATAATTATTTTGAAGTAGAGTCAATATAAATGGTATTCCAATTAAAAACCGGTTGAGTTTTCACAGAGAAAATCAAGATTAATGCTCTAAATGTGGTGATTCCAAAATAAGGTCTAAAATCGTCTAGGACGACTAGAAACGCCTAAAAATGAAAAAATAAAAAAAAGTTGAAAAAAATTTTAAATTGTCCAAATCATAATTATTTTGAAGTAGAGTCAATATAAATGGTATTTCAATTACAAAACGGTTGAGTTTTTCAAGAGAAAATCAAGATTAATGCTCTAAATGTGGTGATTCCAAAATAAGGTATCAAATCGTCTAGGACGACTAGCAACGCCTAAAAATGAAAAAATAAAAAAAGTTGAAAAAAATTTGAAATTGTCGAAATCATAATTATTTGAAGTAGAGTCAATATAAATGGTATTCCAATTAAAAACCGGTTGAGTTTTCACAGAGAAAATCAAGATTAATGCTCTAAATGTGGTGATTCCAAAATAAGGTCCAAAATCGTCTAGGACGACTAGAAACGCCTAAAAATGAAAAAATAAAAAAAGTTGAAAAAAAATTTTAAATTGTCTAAATCATAATTATTTTGAAGTAGAGTCAATATAAATGGTATTCCAATTAAAAACCGGTTGAGTTTTCACAGAGAAAATCAAGATTAATGCTCTAAATGTGGTGATTCCAAAATAAGGTCCAAAATCGTCTAGGACGACTAGAAACGCCTAAAAATGAAAAAATAAAAAAAGTTGAAAAAAAATTTTAAATTGTCGAAATCATAATTATTTTGAAGTAGAGTCAATATAAATGGTATTCCAATTAAAAACCGGTTGAGTTTTCACAGAGAAAATCAAGATTAATGCTCTAAATGTGGTGATTCCAAAATAAGGTCCAAAATCGTCTAGGACGACTAGAAACGCCTAAAAATGAAAAAATAAAAAAAGTTGAAAAAAAATTTTAAATTGTCGAAATCATAATTATTTTGAAGTAGAGTCAATATAAATGGTATTCCAATTAAAAACCGGTTGAGTTTTCACAGAGAAAATCAAGATTAATGCTCTAAATGTGGTGATTCCAAAATAAGGTCTAAAATCGTCTAGGACGACTAGAAACGCCTAAAAATGAAAAAATAAAAAAAGTTGAAAAAAAATTATAAATTGTCCAAATCATAATTATTTTGAAGTAGAGTCAATATAAATGGTATTCCAATTAAAAACCGGTTGAGTTTTCACAGAGAAATTCAAGATTAATGCTCTAAATGTGGTGATTCCAAAATAAGGTCTAAAATCGTCTAGGACGACTAGAAACGCCTAAAAATAAAAAAATAAAAAAGTTGAAAAAAAAATTATAAATTGTCCAAATCATAATTATTTTGAAGTAGAGTCAATATAAATGGTATTTCAATTAAAAACCGGTTGAGTTTTCACAGAGAAAATCAAGATTAATGCTCTTAATGTGGTGATTCCAAAATAAGGTCTAAAATCGTCTAGGACGACTAGAAACGCCTAAAAATGAAAAAATAAAAAAAGTTGAAAAAAATTATAAATTGTCGAAATCATAATTATTTTGAAGTAGAGTCAATATAAATGGTATTCCAATTAAAAACCGGTTGAGTTTTCACAGAGAAAATCAAGATTAATGCTCTAAATGTGGTGATTCCAAAATAAGGTCCAAAATCGTCTAGGACGACTAGAAACGCCAAAAAATGAAAAAATAAAAAAAGTTGAAAAAAAATGTAAATTGTCGAAATCATAATTATTTTGAAGTAGAGTCAATATAAATGGTATTTCAATTAAAAATCGGTTGAGTTTTCACAGAGAAAATCAAGATTAATGCTCTTAATGTGGTGATTCCAAAATAAGGTCCAAAATCGTCTAGGACGACTAGAAACGCCTAAAAATGAAAAAATAAAAAAAGTTGAAAAAAAATTATAAATTGTCCAAATCATAATTATTTTGAAGTAGAGTCAATATAAATGGTATTCCAATTAAAAACCGGTTGAGTTTTCACAGAGAAAATCAAGATTAATGCTCTAAATGTGGTGATTCCAAAATAAGGTCTAAAATCGTCTAAGACGACTAGAAACGCCTAAAAATGAAAAAATAAAAAAAGTTAAAAAAAAAATTTTAAATTGTCCAAATCATAATTATTTTGAAGTAGAGTCAATATAAATGGTATTCCAATTAAAAACCGGTTGAGTTTTCACAGAGAAAATCAAGATTAATGCTCTAAATGTGGTGATTCCAAAATAAGGTCCAAAATCGTCTAGGACGACTAGAAACGCCTAAAAATGAAAAAATAAAAAAAGTTGAAAAAAAATTATAAATTGTCGAAATCATAATTATTTTGAAGTAGAGTCAATATAAATGGTATTCCAATTAAAAACCGGTTGAGTTTTCACAGAGAAAATCAAGATTAATGCTCTAAATGTGGTGATTCCAAAATAAGGTCTAAAATCGTCTAGGACGACTAGAAACGCCTAAAAAATGAAAAAAATAAAAAAAGTTGAAAAAAAATTATAAATTGTCGAAATCATAATTATTTTGAAGTAGAGTCAATATAAATGGTATTCCAATTAAAAACCGGTTGAGTTTTCACAGAGAAAATCAAGATTAATGCTCTAAATGTGGTGATTCCAAAATAAGGTCTAAAATCGTCTAGGACGACTAGAAACGCCTAAAAAGGAAAAAAAAAAAAAAGTTGAAAAAAAATTATAAATTGTCGAAATCATAATTATTTTGAAGTAGAGTCAATATAAATGGTATTTCAATTAAAAACCGGTTGAGTTTTCACAGAGAAAATCAAGATTAATGCTCTTAATGTGGTGATTCCAAAATAAGGTCTAAAATCGTCTAGGACGACTAGAAACGCAAAAAAAATGAAAAAAATAAAAAAAGTTGAAAAAAAAAATTTAAAAATTGTCGAAATCATAATTATTTTGAAGTAGAGTCAATATAAATGGTATTCCAATTAAAAACCGGTTGAGTTTTCACAGAGAAAATCAAGATTAATGCTCTAAATGTGGTGATTCCAAAATAAGGTCTAAAATCGTCTAGGACGACTAGAAACGCCTAAAAATGAAAAAATAAAAAAAAGTTGAAAAAAAATTATAAATTGTCCAAATCATAATTATTTTGAAGTAGAGTCAATATAAATGGTATTCCAATTAAAAACCGGTTGAGTTTTCACAGAGAAAATCAAGATTAATGCTCTAAATGTGGTGATTCCAAAATAAGGTCTAAAATCGTCTAGGACGACTAGAAACGCCTAAAAATGAAAAAAATAAAAAAGTTGAAAAAAAATTATAAATTGTCCAAATCATAATTATTTTGAAGTAGAGTCAATATAAATGGTATTCCAATTAAAAACCGGTTGAGTTTTCACAGAGAAAATCAAGATTAATGCTCTAAATGTGGTGATTCCAAAATAAGGTCTAAAATCGTCTAGGACGACTAGAAACGCCTAAAAATGAAAAAAATAAAAAAGTTGAAAAAAAATTAAAAATTGTCCAAATCATAATTATTTTGAAGTAGAGTCAATATAAATGGTATTCCAATTAAAAACCGGTTGAGTTTTCACAGAGAAAATCAAGATTAATGCTCTAAATGTGGTGATTCCAAAATAAGGTCCAAAATCGTCTAGGACGACTAGAAACGCCTAAAAATGAAAAAATAAAAAAAGTTGAAAAAAAATTATAAATTGTCCAAATCATAATTATTTTGAAGTAGAGTCAATATAAATGGTATTCCAATTAAAAACCGGTTGAGTTTTCACAGAGAAAATCAAGATTAATGCTCTAAATGTGGTGATTCCAAAATAAGGTCTAAAATCGTCTAGGACGACTAGAAACGCCTAAAAATGAAAAAATAAAAAAAGTTGAAAAAAAATTATAAATTGTCGAAATCATAATTATTTTGAAGTAGAGTCAATATAAATGGTATTCCAATTAAAAACCGGTTGAGTTTTCACAGAGAAAATCAAGATTAATGCTCTAAATGTGGTGATTCCAAAATAAGGTCTAAAATCGTCTAGGACGACTAGAAACGCCTAAAAATGAAAAAATAAAAAAAAGTTGAAAAAAAATTTAAATTGTCGAAATCATAATTATTTTGAAGTAGAGTCAATATAAATGGTATTCCAATTAAAAACCGGTTGAGTTTTCACAGAGAAAATCAAGATTAATGCTCTTAATGTGGTGATTCCAAAATAAGGTCTAAAATCGTCTAGGACGACTAGAAACGCCTAAAAATGAAAAAATAAAAAAAGTTGAAAAAAATTATAAATTGTCCAAATCATAATTATTTTGAAGTAGAGTCAATATAAATGGTATTCCAATTAAAAACCGGTTGAGTTTTCACAGAGAAAATCAAGATTAATGCTCTAAATGTGGTGATTCCAAAATAAGGTCTAAAATCGTCTAGGACGACTAGAAACGCCTAAAAATGAAAAAAAAAAAAAGTTGAAAAAAAATATAAATTGTCCAAATCATAATTATTTTGAAGTAGAGTCAATATAAATGGTATTCCAATTAAAAACCGGTTGAGTTTTCACAGAGAAAATCAAGATTAATGCTCTTAATGTGGTGATTCCAAAATAAGGTCTAAAATCGTCTAGGACGACTAGAAACGCCTAAAAAATAAAAATAGAGCAATATAAATGGTATTTCAATTAAAAACGGTTGAGTTTCACAGAGAAAATCAAGATTAGTCTCTAAATTGGTGATTCCAAAATAAGGTCCATAATTATTTTGAAGTAGAGTCAATATAAATGGTATTCCAATTAAAAACCGGTTGAGTTTTCACAGAGAAAATCAAGATTAATGCTCTAAATGTGGTGATTCCAAAATAAGGTCTAAAATCGTCTAGGACGACTAGAAACGCCTAAAAATGAAAAACAAAAAAAAAGGTGAAAAAAAATTTTAAATTGTCGAAATCATAATTATTTTGAAGTAGAGTCAATATAAATGGTATTTCAATTAAAAATCGGTTGAGTTTTTACAGAGAAAATCAAGATTAATGCTCTAAATGTGGTGATTCCAAAATAAGGTCTAAAAATCGTCTAGGACGACTAGAAACGCCTAAAAATGAAAAAAAATAAAAAAAGTTGAAAAAAAATTTTAAATTGTCCAAATCATAATTATTTTGAAGTAGAGTCAATATAAATGGTATTCCAATTAAAAACCGGTTGAGTTTTCACAGAGAAAATCAAGATTAATGCTCTAAATGTGGTGATTCCAAAATAAGGTCTAAAATCGTCTAGGACGACTAGAAACGCCTAAAAATGAAAAAAAAAAAAAAGTTGAAAAAAAATTATAAATTGTCCAAATCATAATTATTTTGAAGTAGAGTCAATATAAATGGTATTCCAATTAAAAACCGGTTGAGTTTTCACAGAGAAAATCAAGATTAATGCTCTAAATGTGGTGATTCCAAAATAAGGTCCAAAATCGTCTAGGACGACTAGAAACGCCTAAAAATGAAAAAATAAAAAAAGTTGAAAAAAAATTATAAATTGTCCAAATCATAATTATTTTGAAGTAGAGTCAATATAAATGGTATTCCAATTAAAAACCGGTTGAGTTTTCACAGAGAAAATCAAGATTAATGCTCTAAATGTGGTGATTCCAAAATAAGGTCAAAAATTGTCTAGGACAACTAGAAACGCCTAAAAAAAGTTGAAAAAAAATAATAAATTGTCCAAATCATAATTATTTTGAAGTAGAGTCAATATAAATGGTATTCCAATTAAAAACCGGTTGAGTTATCACATAGAAAATCAAGATTAATGCTCTAAATGTGGTGATTCCAAAATAAGGTCTAAAATCGTCTAGGACGACTAGAAACGCCTAAAAATGAAAAAATAAAAAAAGTTGAAAAAAAATTATAAATTGTCCAAATCATAATTATTTTGAAGTAGAGTCAATATAAATGGTATTCCAATTAAAAACCGGTTGAGTTTTCACAGAGAAAATCAAGATTAATGCTCTAAATGTGGTGATTCCAAAATAAGGTCTAAAATCGTCTAGGACGACTAGAAACGCCTAAAAATGAAAAAATAAAAAAAAGTTGAAAAAAAATTATAAATTGTCCAAATCATAATTATTTTGAAGTAGAGTCAATATAAATGGTATTCCAATTAAAAACCGGTTGAGTTTTCACAGAGAAAATCAAGATTAATGCTCTAAATGTGGTGATTCCAAAATAAGGTCTAAAATCGTCTAGGACGACTAGAAACGCCTAAAAATGAAAAAATAAAAAAAGTTGAAAAAAAAATTATAAATTGTCTAAATCATAATTATTTAAATAATATAAATGGTATTCCAATTAAAAACCGGTTGAGTTTTCACAGAGAAAATCAAGATTAATGCTCTAAATGTGGTGATTCCAAAATAAGGTCTAAAATCGTCTAGGACGACTAGAAACGCCTAAAAATGAAAAAATTAAAAAAGTTAAAAAAAAATTATAAATTGTCCAAATCATAATTATTTTGAAGTAGAGTCAACATAAATGGTATTCCAATTAAAAACCGGTTAATAAAAAATTAAAATGTCTAAATCATAATATTTTAAGTAGAATCAATATAAATGGTATTCCAATAAAAACCGGTTGAGTTTTCACAGAGAAAATCAAGATTAATGCTCTAAATGTGGTGATTCCAAAATAAGGTCTAAAATCGTCTAGGACGACTAGAAACGCCTAAAAATGAAAAAATAAAAAAAGTTGAAAAAAAATTATAAATTGTCCAAATCATAATTATTTTGAAGTAGAGTCAATATAAATGGTATTTCAATTAAAAATCGGTTGAGTTTTCACAGAGAAAATTAAGATTAATGATTTTAATGTGGTGATTCCAAAATAAGGTCTAAAATCGTCTAGGACGACTAGAAACGCCTAAAAATGAAAAAAATAAAAAAAGTTTAAAAAATATATAAATTGTCCATATCATAATTATTTTGAAGTAGAGTCAATATAAATGGTATTCCAATTAAAAACTCGTTGAGTTTTCACAGAGAAAATCAAGATTATTGCTCTAAATGTGGTGATTCCAAAATAAGTTCCAAAATCGTCTAGGACGACTAGAAACGCCTAAAAATGAAAAAAATAAAAAAAGTTGAAAAAAATTATAAATTGTCCAAATCATAATTATTTTGAAGTAGAGTCAACATAAATGGTATTCCAATTAAAAACCGGTTGAGTTTACACAGAGAAAATCAAGATTAATGCTCTAAATGTGGTGATTCCAAAATAAGGTCTAAAATCGTCTAGGACGACTAGAAAAGCCTAAAAATGAAAAAATAAAAAAAAGTTGAAAAAAAATTATAAATTGTCCAAATCATAATTATTTTGAAGTAGAGTCAATATAAATGGTATTCCAATTAAAAACCGGTTGAGTTCTCACAGAGAAAATCAAGATTAATGCTCTAAATGTGGTGATTCCAAAATAAGGTCTAAAATCGTCTAGGACGACTAGAAACGCCTAAAAATTAAAAAATAAAAAAAGTTGAAAAAAAATTATAAATTGTCTAAATCATAATTAATATAAATGGTATTCCAATTAAAAACCGGTTGAGTTTTCACAGAGAAAATCAAGATTAATGCTCTAAATGTGGTGATTCCAAAATAAGTTCCAAAATCGTCTAGGACGACTAGAAACGCCTAAAAATGAAAAAAATAAAAAAAGTTAAAAAAAAATATAAATTGTCCAAATCATAATTATTTTGAAGTAGAGTCAACATAAATGGTATTCCAATTAAAAACCGGTTAAGTTTACACAGAGAAAATCAAGATTAATGCTCTAAATGTGGTGATTCCAAAATAAGGTCTAAAATCGTCTAGGACGACTAGAAAAGCCTAAAAATGAAAAAATAAAAAAAGTTGAAAAAAAAATTATAAATTGTCTAAATCATA
>JAECXC010002836.1:0-45522 GCA_018152125.1 Drosophila dunni | reverse complement strand
TGAACCAGTAGTGATCTTGTCTCACTAGTGTGCGTTGTTGTGCTCGTTATGCACCTAGTGAGTTCTGCTACTATTCAACACTCGAGCAGGTCACTGTGTATTAGAAGGCTGAAAGCGGGCGTGCACTTATTATCCGGCTCCATAGGAGGATAGCTCGACGGATGGGGTGGGGTTCTTGCCTCGTCTTCTAATACGTCACAAAAAGAAAAGAGAAGTGCACTGTCGGATAATCTACTGTGATTTGGAACAAAATTTGAATTGATAATATTTTCCCCTGTCAAACAAATAACTCGCTACGACTCTCGTATCAAAGATTGGGAAGATGCTTTGTTGTTGGACGCATTTCCCTTCTTTACCCTCCCTACCTAGGCAGTATACTTAATAGTTCGATATTACTGCCCCTATACAAGGCCTAAAATTACGAGTTACGGCGGATTAAGAATGTACATTATGCAGGTGACGACTTAATTATTTATTTACAAATTCATGATAATTAATCGCACAATTTCTCAAAATAAAGGCATTTCCTGGCTAAATTCCAAAACAAATCTACTCATAAAAGTTCTTATAATTCTTAAACAAATTCATTTTAGCAAGATTTCAGTAACCAAAACAAACATTATACCTCAATTATTTGAGATTTGCAAAAATAAAACAGTAATAATTCATATAAACACACTTAATTCAACATCTTACTCAGACAGTTTCCTTGTGCTGCTTCCGAAGTTGATGTTATGGCCTAGATTAAGAAATAGTTTTAATAAGGTTTCATAAAGTCTTGCTTAAATGGCACAAAATTAAAATTGTCTAACAATATCTAATTAAATTTTTTTAAGTTTTTATATAAATTGAATGCCATGTTATTTGTGCGCTAGACGCACTACAAACCGGGGCGGAAATTAATTTCGCAAACTAAAGCATCAAAGAATTTTCTATGCAATTCCAACACCAGATTAATTGCCAACAAGAATTAAAGATGCACAGCGACGACGATCCGTTAAGTGGACGGCCTCGACGATATTTTCTGCTCGATACAAAAGGTTCGCGTTGTCCAGTAATCAACCAGAATTAAGGAAGGTATCTTCTCCGGGTTCCCGAGACTAAATATGGTGATCTCTTGGGCGGAATGTTCCAGTGCATGTTATGTGCATAGCATGATTATGTGCAAATTGAGGTTGTGTGACTTCTATTCAAGTCTGAGCGGCACTCCAGATGCTATTTCTTTGCTGGATAAAATGTCATGCAGCCGCATGCAATCCAGGGAGGAATTAACCTTTAACAGAGCCTCCGATCTGCGAGCTGGCCGCTACGCAAATTAGAATCGGGGCTCTGTGAATCGGGTTCTGTTTAAAACAACAAAATTAGTTCACACAATATCCCTAATCACAACAAAATATCACCTTTTAGATAGTTATTGACCGAATTATTAATTCGTCTTAACGGATATATTATACTTTTGTGGTGTGCCACTTTTGTTTCACTTGTGGACTTTTAATTGTTTATTTTTACTAGGGAACACTTCTCCCGTCACTGTTGCTAATGCACTGCACCCAAAAAAGAACTAAGCTTTAAGCCGCTGTTCTATTTATAGATGAGCTTTTATGCGCACGACACCAATTATCTTAAGCCTAACTGCATTGTCGTATGATTTGCCGAATAAGCATGAAATATCAATATGTGCGTGAGCGAGATGTCAACGCAGTTCATCTTTTATCTAGGCTTAGCTGTAATGTTATCTTGCCTGTTCTGTTCTCTTAAGCTGGGATAGTTAAGCCGGCTTAATTAGAGCTTTCGCTCAGCGTGTAAAAGCTTAAACTGTTCTCATTTAGTCGAGCATCAAACCCAACTTTTAAGCTGCGCCTAAGTGAAGACTCAAACCAAGTTTAAAGATGTTCTCAACATTCGACTGCACACTACAGAGTGCCACACGAAGCGCCGGTACTGCGACTTGTGCCATATTGGCCAAAGCGTCTTTTAATTCGCAAGCACAGGCTAGGCCTCGTCGCCAGTGATTGTTTGGAGAGCCAAAATCTTCACGTCTACACCAAAAAAAAGGAACTTATGAGACTCGAGTTTTTTTTTTTTTTTTTCTTTTTTGAAGTGGTTAGTAGATCATTATCTCCAGTCCCTTTTTGCTTTTCTTAGAAAAAAGTGCGCAACTCAATTTAAAACCAACAAGGTTTTTACGTTGAAATGGTCTCCCAGCAGTTTTATCGCGGCGTCGGCGACTAGTCATTGGCTGTGCGCTCTTGAGCGGACAGCCGTGTCGCAAGCAAAATGGGTGCGCGCTTGAGCGGCCAGCCGTGTCGCAAACAAAATGTGTGCGCGACACGTTCGTTGCCGACCCAAAGAGTGCCACACGAAGCGCCGGTACTGCGACTTGTGCCATATTGGCCAAAGCGTCTTTTAATTCGCAAGCACAGGCTAGGCCTCGTCGCCAGTGATTGTTTGGAGAGCCAAAATCTTCACGTCTACACCAAAAAAAAGGAACTTATGAGACTCGAGTCTGACACTGGTTAATCAACATACCTTTAGTAGAAAAATATTTCTCTAAATTCCTTAAATATGTGTGCGGACGCACGTCAAACGGGTTTTCACGCACTTTTAGTACCAGAAAATATTTATAAGTTGCAAGGCAACTTGGATGCGTCACGATTATTTTTTTAACACTTTCGTGACTCATTCATTCAATGGTCGAACAGGAAATAGGCCGATCGAGGAAGTCGACACCTACTCGAAATATCGCATACCCAAAGGTGATCTGCAAGCATTATCGATTGATCGCATGCATGGTTGAGTCCTGCCATCGATCGATAGTTAACAGTGCGTTAACATAACAGCTGTTGCTATCGGTAAACAGTCGCGTCCAAAATAATGCATACAAAAAAAATAAATGTTGTGTTGCCTACGTTAGGGCGCACCCCTACATGGCATTGCATTAAGGCTGTCTCTAGCAACCTGCTTACCAGAAATGGTGTTCCTAAGTGCCATAGTTACTGAGTTATTGGCCTAAAACTATATTTTTTTGCGAGGTGTGTGTGTTTTTTTGCTCATTGCGGTAAGGGGCGTGGCAACAATTTGAAACAAACTTCACCTGCCTGACTTAATAACGGACTTTCATTATAAATTTGGTGGCTCTAGCTTTTGTAGTTTAAAAGATCCATGTGTTCATATGGACAGACGGACATTGCTATATCGACTCGGCTGTTAATGCTGATCAAGAATATATATACTTTATGGGGTCGGCCACGCCTCCTTCTGCCTGTTACGCACATTTCGCTTCTGACAAACCTAATAGACCCCTCTACTCTTTTTTAGAGTACGGGTTCTAAAAAGGATCGCTTTCCAGACATTAAGATCGTAGATCAGTATATTTACATACCCAGAGAATATGCTTCGGGTAACAAGAGAAGAGCAAGAAGAGAAATCCAGGTAGCTTTGGGTACCAGAAAGCATGAGAACTGAAGTTATCCACCAAGCCCATGATAGTCTCGTTTCCGCGCGTGGTGGCATGCAGAAAACTATTGAAAAGCATCGTCGACATTTGTTTTGGCCAGACCTAGCAACTCAAGTACGGGAGCACGAATAATTTATTTTATAATTATGTGTAACGTAACGAATAGTTTATACCCTGTAATTTTCATTTGTTTTTGCTACCGTTATATATTTAGATACAGTAGGGACCCTTTAATTTAAAATTTGTAGGTAGGCGTAGTGCAGGACATGGTAAAAACCAACCGCACACCGAAAGAGCTAAGGTACCAGAAGGGTCCCGTCCGCTATGCTTCGTGAACTCGACAATGACATTGGTTGTTCGGATAAATAGTTCCACATTTAAGTTTATGTTTACTACAACCGCCCGTCTATCTCAGTATTACTTACTACAGTTCTGGAGATGTTAAGCTAACCTCGGCTTTGAACTTTTATTAATTGGACTTCAGACTCGTTGAGCTTTTCGCTCTTATATAAATAGAGAGATCTCGATCTTGAAGAGATTGAGATTTAAGAGAGTTCTGTCGGCCAGGATTTGTGCAACGCCAGCAGTTTTAAACCCACTGATGGGAATTCTGGCGAATTGTTTATGATATTTAATCGAATTGTGGGAAGCCAGAATTGTTATTGCCACCATTTGATTGTTTTATAATGTTAACTTTAGTTTTGTGGGAAAGAAATGTATAATATTAACGATAAGTGTGGTGTTAGGCTTAATGTATGAGTACATATGTATCTTCATATGTCACTATATATATTCTTAATCAGCATCAACAGCCGAGTCGATATAGCAATGTCCGCCTGTCTGTCTGTCTGTCCGATGTCCGGATGAACACCTGGATATTTTAAACTACAAGAGCTAGAGCCACCAAGTTTGTATGAAGACATGTAGTATTTGTTAAGCAATCGCAATCAAACGCGCACAGAATGTGTATATAATTAAAAAAAAATTGTAATTTATTTACACGTGCTTGCAGAAATGGTTAAATCACTTTTGATCTACTTAAGCCGGCCTATTTGTAAAAAGTGGTGTGGTCCTGGGTAATAGAAATGCGCGAGAGATACGTGAAAATACGTGCGGCTCAAAACCAGCGCGGACAAGCATTTTTTTTTGTTTTCTGTTACAAAACATTGTTTTATGTAAATGCTGATAATCGGAAGGGTGCAAATGTTGAGTCGTGGTGCTTATGGTAGAGTTGCGGACAGTTTAGAAACCTGCGTATGATACCGCAGGTTCGATTACAGGCAATCGTAACTTTAATTTTTATTTTTTTAGACCCCGTACTCTAAAAAAGAGTTGAGGGGTCTATTAGGTTTGTCAGAAGCGAAATGTGCGTAACAGGCAGAAGTAGGCGTTGCCGACCCCATAAAGTATATATATTCTTGATCAGCATCAACAGCCGAGTCGATATAGCAATGTCCGTCTGTCCGTCTGTCTGTCCGTCCGTATGAACACCTGGATCTTTTAAACTACAAAAGCTAGAGCCACCAAATTTATAATGAAAGTCCGTTATTAAGTCAGGCAGATCAAGTTTATTTCAAATTTTTGCCACGCCCCTTACCGCCCCCGCAACGAGTAAAAAACCAGACACACCTCGAAAAAAATGTATGTTAAAGGTTAATATCTCAGTAACTATGGCACTTAGGAACAAAAATTCCGGTATGCAGGTTCCTACAGACAGCCTTAATGCAATGTCATTCAAAATTTTGAGCTGACACGCCCTTTTTTCTCATATGAGCTAAAAAACTTTTAAACTTCAAATCAGGATTTAAGGCATTTTGTCAAATAGTACATTGTTTGTAATTATTTATTCGTTTAGAGGAATATCATATCAAACTATCCTGCGCGCGGCTTTAAAATCCGTTCATTAACAAGAAAGTTAAAACGTTAGAAAAATTATGTAATTTAGCTGAAATTGCGCTGCCTATGTAACGTCAGCGCTGCTCGCAGACGCTGCGACGCTGCCGTGCCAACCAGTGATAGGCACGCATACATACATATGTGCATACACAAAACAATGTGTATTTGTATGTATAACATGTAAACGCTGATAATCGGAATGTTATTAAAAGTGGCGAGTGGTGCAACTGGTAGAGCGCGATGTGAAATCTTTGTCTGAGGGTCGTAGGTTCGAATGCTGAAAATAGAAATTCCTAATTTAATTTTTAGACCCCATACTCTAAAAAAGAGTAGAGGGGTCTATTAGGTTTGTCAGAAGCGAAATGTGCGTAACAGGCAGAAGGAGGCGTGGCCGACCCCATAAAGTATATATATTCTTGATCAGCATCAACAGCCGAGTCGATATAGCCATGTCCGTCCGTCCGTCCGTCCGTCTGTCCGTCTGTCCGTCCGTCCGTATGAACACCTGGATCTTTTAAACTACAAAAGCTAGAGCCACCAAATTTATAATGAATGTCCGTTATTAACTTACGCAGGTTAAGTTTATTTCAAATTTTTGCCACGCCCCTCACCGCCCCCGCAATAAGCAAAAAACCAGACACACCTCGAAAAAAAAATGTAGTTTTAGGCAAATAACTCAGTAACTATGGCACTTAGGATCACTATTTCTGCTTGCTAGAGTTGCTAGAGACAGCCTTAATGCAATGCCATTCAAAATTTTGGCCTGCCACGCCCCCTTTTCTCATAAAAGCTAAAAAACTTTCAAAATTTCAAGCTCAAAATTTGCAGGATTTAGGGCATTTAGTCAAATAGTACATTGTTTATAATTAATTATTCGAAGAGAGGAATATCATATCAAACTATATTCTAAGCGGCGTTAAAATCCGTCAATTAACAAAAAACTTATTAGGTTAGAAAGTTTTTGTAATTTAGCTGCAATTTCGCCGCCTGTGTGACGTCAGCGCTGCTCGCAGACGCTGCGTCGCTGCGACGTTGCGACGCCGCCGTGCCGACCAGTGCTAGGCACGCATACATACATATGTGCATACACATAATTTTAAACGAGTGTGTACTTGTATGTATAACATGTAAATGCGAATAAGCGGAACATGCTTGAAAATAGCGCGTGGTGCGAATGGTAGAGTTACAGCGCGATGTGAAATCGTTGCCTGAGGGTCGTAGGTTCGAATGATGGCAATGAGAATTGCTAATTTAATTTTTTTTTTAAATATCAATTCAAAATATACAAATAAGTTTTAATTTTTAAATTTCGTTATTATATTTTAATTCAAATTAAATACAAATGCGCATTATTATGGGAGTACGGTGTCTTTTGCAGTCGGCTCGATCGACTGTAGCCTTTCTTACTTGTTTTAAAATATAAAATATATATATATAATTCAAAATTCAAAACATATTAATTTTAATTTTTAAATTTCGTTATAAAAATTTAACTCAAATTAAATACAAATGCGCATTACTGTGGGAGTACGGGGGTCTCTTACAGTCGGCTCGATCGACTCTAGCCTTTATTATTTTTTTATATGTATATTGTTTCCTTCTATAATAATTTCTATATGTGCTCGTGTGCTCATGTATGCCGACGACGTTAAACTCTGTGTTTCAGCTGCTGAGTCTGTTCTTGGGACCAGGTTACAATCTGATCTATGTAATTTTCAAATCTGGTGTCAAGCTAATTTATTAAACCCTAACTTTAGTAAGTGTAACGTAATGTCCTTCAGTAGGCGGCTCCCTTTTCAAAACATTTACATTCTGAATGGCAACTCTCTTAAAAGAATTGAGTCGGTCACTGATTTGGGTATCCTTATGGATCCTAAGCTCAAGTTCGATAGGCATGTACTGTCAATTACTAATCGTGTTTTTAGTGTCCTGGGCTTCATAAAGCGCTGGTCAAAAGAATTTAACGATCCCTTTTTAACGAAAACACTTTTTACTGCCTTGGTACGGCCTATTCTTGAATATGAATCATGTATTTGGTCACCCCAATACAGGATTCATCAGGATAGAATAGAATCTGTACAAAAACAATTTCTTCTTTTTGCACTAAGGTCTCTCAACTGGAATACTAACATACGCTTACCTTCCTATCGTAGTAGACTTTTACTAATTAATCTTCCTTCTTTGTCTGATCGTAGAACAGTGCTCGGTGTAATTTTTTTACACAAACTAATCAATGGTGAAATTGATTCTTCAGAATTACTCAGCCAGATTAGTTTTGCTGTTCCGATTAGACCAACTAGAAACTTTCTTCCGCTATCTCTTCAACCTTGTTCTACCAACTTTGCTATCCATAATCCTTTCCGAGTCCTATGTAGTAACTACAAAAAACTTTCTCGAGTTGTAAGTAGTTCTACTTCGACCCCCTTAATTAGAACTTCTCTTCTCTGTCTAGATCTTAATTATCTTAGCTTAATAATTTAAAATGTATTGTTTTTCGTTTTTAGTAATTTTATATTTTATGTTATAACTAATAAATACGATTCGCGTTAATCGCTAGCCGTACGTTATGCGGTGTGCCCCTCGGTCGGTTGGGCGGGAGGTGGCTGCATTATTTGCAGGGTTCCGCGCGCTAACAAGCACGTTGCTTGGTGTTGCTGGGCCACTTGAATGTACTGTCCCGTTAGTAGATCAACGTCCATATATATTGATACAATTTTGGTTAAGTACAGTTTTAGGTAAGTTCGATGTTAACATAATGTTTGGTTCTACGTACATAATTTCCAAATTTTTGTGATTTTGAATATCTACATTCGGTTTTATCTTTATTAAATATTCCAGTAATACATTTGCTCACAACTAAATCTTTATTGGTTGCTATGAATTTGTATGCTATGAATTTGTAATTTTGTAAATAGCAAGTGTCATGTACAGTGTTGGATCATGAGCATAGTTAGAAAAAGGAGAAAAAATGAATTGTTAGGATAAGCTTAAATAACGGATATTATTGAATTGTCCAGTAGTGTACGCATAAAAACTGTTATAACTAAGCTAGCATGTAAGTTTGATTTGTATTCGGCAATGGAGCTGTCGTAAGCGGCCGGCCAGGTCGCTAACTCGTCTCGCTGTTACCACACACACGCTGTCGAGCCCTTCCGCGATTGCCTGTCTAACAATAAATTGTATTGTTTTTGAACTTGCAATTTGTTCTTAATTTAAAGTAATTTCTCGATGTTTCATAGCGCCCGAGCAGGGACTTTCAATCGCGTTCGTTGGTCTATAAGACAGTTCAAGGCTTGGTTTGCGGTGTGTGTCAGTATCGATACACTAGTTGTTGGATTTCCCTGGACCTGTAGAACTTATTGGAGTTCTGGATTTCAACAGCCAGGAGTTGAAGACACCCATCTTGGAGATAATCCAAGAATTGAGCCCAAGAGCGACTCTTCTGATAAGGTTATAGTGCCCAAACAAGTCAGTGCAGGAGAATATAGAAAGTGCAAGCATATAAGCACCTCATTACACGTTCGAATGTACATATTAAAGAACTGCTCCATTTGTTGCACATCAGAGATACGGCGTTTCGGCTCTGATATATTTGTGATTTATTGAAAAGCAATTTGAAGCAAAACACACAAATCGAATTAAATAAATATAAAACAACATAAGCAAACACAAACACTTAATAACTGGTGGAAATAAACATATGTATTTTACTCATATCAACTGTCGCCATTCCTCTTTAATTTCTCTATCCGCCAATATCTACATATTTTCGGTGGTGGGTTTTTTGACCTTTGTTCTTTGCACATAATTTGCACATAAGTAAAGCGAAGTTCGCGTTTACATATATACAGCTATTGGAGTTTGGCTTGCGCTAGCTTGTACTTTGTTAGTGCTTTAATTTGATTCAGCTTTGCGTTGATTTTGTTTTACTTTGTTTGCGCTAGCAAACATACAAACGTACTCTGATTAACCTCAAGCCCTTTAGTTGTTGGTTGATCGCATCATTGCCTACGCATGCGCTGTTGTTGTTGGTAGATCGCATCGTTTGTCTAGCTGCGCATGCGCTGTTGTTGTTTTTTCGCAGTGTGCAGTCGAATAGTCGGAATATAACGGAATATATAACCAGCTGGTTATTCTTTGCGCTGGTGCTTTTGCGTAGATTGTTATTTTGTTATTGTTGTCAGCGCTTGTCTGCTTACGCTTGCGTTTGATTAGTTGTTGTTAGCTCTGCTATTCGAGAAGTGTAGTTAGCCAGCTGATAGTAATTACTCTTTGATTCGTTTTTATACTCTCTGCAAGAGTATATTGGGTTTGTGCAAAAGTATGTAACACTTAGAAGGAGGCGTGGCAGACCCCATAAAGTATATATATTCTTGATCAGCATCATAAGCCGAGTCGATATAGCCATGTCCGTCTGTCCGCCTGTCTGTCTGTCCGTATGAACAAACAGATTTCAGAGATGGTAAGAGCTACAAGTTCGAGCTTGGTGTCAATCGATCACATATTTGGTCAGTCAATACAAGAATCTTTTTTTTTTCGATGCCACGCCCCATTCGCCCACAATGAGCAAAAAACTAGACACACCTCGGAAAAACTCGTGGTTTTCGGCGAATATCTGAGTAACCATGGTACCTAGGATAACCAATTTTGGTATGGAGGTTCCTTGCGACAGCGCAAATGCATTGGCATTTAAAATTTTGGACTGCCACGCAACTTTTTCAACAATACATAAAAAGTGTGCTAGCGAGATAGAATACACACATACATACAAGTATGAACACATATAATGTCAAACGTATGTGTATTCGCATACAAACAAACAGATGTATGTGTGATTATGCTTAGATTGTTTTTGTTTCAATGTGTTTTAATGCAAGTACTAGATATTGTTATATGTTGATACCGATTTTTATAATTTAACCGGGAACAAAATGCAGAGTGTATTATACGGTCGGGCGTGCTCGACTGTACTTTTCTTTCTTGTTAAATCTTAAATTATATTGAACAGCTACTGTCTTTGTGACAGTACACTTAAGTGCATTCGAATAGAGT
The DNA here is from genome assembly GCA_018152125.1 of Drosophila dunni. Classification (NCBI taxonomy): domain Eukaryota; kingdom Metazoa; phylum Arthropoda; class Insecta; order Diptera; family Drosophilidae; genus Drosophila; species Drosophila dunni. Next base: position 35,117 of record JAECXC010002836.1, on the reverse strand, counting down.
CAACTTTTAATTAGTCAATATGGCACACAAAGTATAATATAATGTGACTATAATGGATGTCGACGAAACTTGCCTTAGTGCTCGTTTAAGTCAATTATTTGTTAAATTGCAGAAGGTAGAGAGCGACATAGAGCACCAAAGGAGTTCACACATTAATAAAATGGTGACTCCAAGTAAATTTGAGACTCACTGCCGGCTAGATATATTAAATTCGTAAATTTCGATGCAATAAACCGCGATAATGATAGCCGCTCAATGCTTGAGGAAACTTGCGTTCTTTAACGGTCATCATATTTTGCTGCTCTTAGGAATTTGAAGTTTTTGACCGTGGTCCAGTGTCTCACCAATCTCACTTGCACAAAACTAGTTTGCCTAGTTTCAACGGTAAGCATTCGGAGTACAAACAGTTAATTGGTTTGTTTGACAGTTTGGTAGACTCTGATCGTTCGTTATCAAATATTGAATCACTTGACATCATGTCTATCAGACGAGGCTTTGGGAACAATAAAGGCTTATCAGGTATCTGATGCGAATTACCCGAGGGCATTAAAAAGTCTGAGTCGAGCTTACGATAACAAATGCCTTATTGTTTTTGACACTCTCGCCCAGTTGTTCGACATTGAGCCGATGTCCAAGTCATCAGCGGTTGGAATTCGCACAATGGTTGACTCGGTATCGGCCATTTTTGATTCGCTAGTGTCGGTTGCGAATCCATATAGTTATGTCAAAGGTGGATCCTCATACGAATTCGAAGTATGAGAAGCGACTTGACAACCTGACTACATTGCTGAAATGAGCCTATTACGTTGTGGCTTTGAACAGGCGATATTAGCAGTTATCTGCTGAAGAAAGTTCAAAGTCTAGGATGAAACAGAAATCCACCAAGGAACATGCAAGAAAATCGTCATTTGCATGCACGAATGTGGAAAAATATGTGGAACCCAAATGCAACTTTTGTAGTGACAATCATATAATTGGAAACTGCCAAGGGTTTACAGCATTGCCAGTTGACGAAAGATTAAATTTCGTAGAATCCAGTCAACTATGTATAAATTGCTTACATTCGGGACACAGAGTGCCCAACTGCACTGCGTCAAGCCTTTGCTCATCCTGCCCATGTAGATCATGTTGCTAGCGAAATCGATCAAGTAATCCTTGCGACCGCAGTCGTTACAGTTCGAGACAGATTCGGTCAGAAACGAAACGCTTGATCTTTGTTGGATTCAGGGTCTCAAGTGAATTTCATGACAGAAGACCTCGCCTTGCCTTGCGCTTTCAACGCATAAACAAGTGCTTAACTGTCAAGTCGGTAGGACAGTCAAGTTTAAGTGCAAAAAGCGAAGTATCGACTATAGTTTCGTCTCGTGTATCGAGTCATCAGTTCAGCGTCGAGTTTTGGGTGCTGAAATCGATTTGTAGCAGGCAGTGAGATTGTGATCTTCCCATCAATAGGTAGAAGATCCCAGCAAATGTCGAACTGGCTGACCCTGAGTTCCCCAAGCCCTAGAGAATATGAACGCTTGGCATGAGGTTGACACCAAGGTTGGATACTTTTTGGTATAACTTGGTTGGAAGTTTCACCAAATTAAGTCCCACCAAGCGATGATGTCGTCCTTGAATATGAGCCGTCCGTCCGTCAGTTCAGTTGCCGTCGACTAGGCATACGTCAGTCCATCCTAGCCAAGTAGCACAAATAATGCAGATGAGGAAAATTCACTTTGATGGCACTGATGAGGGCTTTATACAAGCATATGCATGTTCGGTTCGTTGGAAGAGCAACATACTGGTATTGGTAATACTACAAGAAGGTAGAGCCTATAGCGTGGCCCGAATTTTGTTTCTCTTTACGCCAATAGTATGCTGATTATCGTTCAGAATTCGCTAATAATTCGGTCTCGAAAGCAGAAAAAGGGTTAAACCTTTACGAATTTCTATGAGGTTGTAGTGTCTATCATCGACAAGTCATCTATCAGAAAAGAAGACCAATTGGTTGAAATTCTTAAAAATAATCTTCTCACGGAAACACGTCAGCAGTTGTTGTTTCAACCTGTGCATTCTGCAAGTTAGTTGCGAAAGTTGGTTCGCATGTACGAAAATTTGATTGCTGGAACCAATAACAATGTTGAGGTCATTTCATGGGCAAAACATCCTTTACCAAGGAGAATACCAGAGATTGACGCTACTCGTCAGTCAAACATAGTTTGCTGGAACTGCGATACTCCAGGACATGTCTGGGAAAATTGTCTTGCTGAACGTCGCATATTTTGCTACTGTTGTGGTGCTCTAAATATATACAAGCCTCAGAGCAAGACTTGTATTAAGCGTTTGTCGGAATACCGTCAAAAGGTCAATACTACAGGATGGCCCCTCCAAAGTCGAATTAGGTAAGCAAGATGCTAATAACGATAGTACTCCAGAATTTAATCCGCTTATATCTAATTTAGAAACAGTTGCGGATGAAATTAATCTGCGTATGTATGCACCGCGACGGAGAGTCAGGAAATATAATAAGTTGTTAGTTTCAACAATTATTAGTAATAAGAGTGATTCACGTTGCTAAGCTGAAGTTAGTTTCTTGAAATTTACTAAGCTCTGCTTATTAGATACTTGTGTGAATATTAGCTGTATTGGTTCCGATCTAGCCTTAGAAAACTTTGCAGGCTATAGTGAGTTCAAATCGCTAAAGTCTTAAGTGCAAACCACAGATGTCAAAGCCCATGGAGTTGTTGGTGTGCTTAAAGCCCCAATGCAGTACAAAGGAATTACAAAGTGCATAAGCTAACAAGATAGAAAAGAATAATCTCTTCATTTTTCCCGATTTAATTACTTTTGGATCATAAATATAAGTAGTTATGATAAGGAAAATAATTAATTTTTATATTAGCTTAAATTATCGAAATTATTAAATTGTCCAGTAGTGTAATGAACTCTTAAACTTAAGCTAGTTTGTAAGTCGAATTTTCATTCGGCAGTGCAGCTGTCGCAAGCAGCAGTATAGTTCGTATTTTCGTCTCGCATATACCACACACACGCTGACAAGGCTTCCCGCGTTTGAGAACTTGCAATTTGTTTTAATTTAATTAGTTTCTCGATTTTTCATGGCGCCCGAGCAGGAATTTTCACTCGCGTTCGTTGGTCTATAAAACATTTCAAGGCTTGGTTTGCGGTGTGTGTCGGTATCGATACACTTGTTGTTGGATTTCCATGAAGCTGTAGAATTTATTGGAATTCTGGATTTGAACAGCCAGGAGTTGAAGACACCCATCTTGGAGATAATCCAGAAATGAGCCCAAGAGCGACTCTTCTGTTGATCAGGTAACAGCGCCCAAAAGTGCAGGAGAATATAGAAAGTGCAAGCGTAGAAGCGGCACATATTACAAATTTGAACGTATGTACATAGAAAGTACTGCTCCATTTATTTCACATTAAAGACATTGCGATTCGACACTGATTTAATATGTGATTTATTGAACACCAATTTAAAGCAAAACACGCAAGTCAAATCAAATAAATATACATAAATAAAACAAAACACTTAACTTGTGACAATAAACATTTATTTCACAACTTTCGTTCCTCTTTAATTTCACTATTCGCCAATATCTACATATTTTCGGTGTTGGGTTTTTTGACCAAAGTTTTTACATATGTACATACATACATAAGTAAAAGCGCTGTTATCGTTTACATATATACAGCTGTTGAAGTTTAAGCTTGCGGAAGATAATTTGTTTGTTTGTGCTTTACTTTAATTTAGCTTTGCTTTGTTTGTGTCAAGCGATAGCAAACATACATACGTACGCTTATTAACATGCGCTGTTGTTGTTTGTACGCAGTGTGCAGTCGAATAATCAGAATATCGGAATAATCAGCTGATTATCGTTTGCGCTGATTGTTATTTTGTGGTTATTTTCAACTGTCTGTAAGGTTTTTCAGAAGCGAAATGTGCGTAACAGGCAGAAGGAGGCGTGGCCGACCCCATAAAGTATACAGTAACTTATGTAGATACATACGTACCCAAACCCATACACCACATACACCACATACACCATACACCTCACTTATTATTTATGTTAAAGATTTCTTTAATAATAATAATAATACTTTACACTTATAACCATAAAACTAAACATAATTCAACTGGTAGAACACCAGCAGATATTTTCATTTACGCAGGAACACCTGAGTATGACACACAGCTAAATAAGAAAAGACAAATAGAAAGACTTAATGAAAAAAGAACCGAATTTGAAATAGATACTAGATATATAGAATACCCTTTAGTAAGATCTAAATCCACAAACCCATTTAAACAAACAGGAAATATAACACAAATAGACGAAAAACATTATGAAGAAGTAAACAGAGGTAGAAAAATAACACACCATAAATCAAAATATAAAAGAAAGAAAGTTACTAATGAAAGTAAATATGATAATTCCAGATCAACTAATAACCCGAATCAAGATGATAACTCCTTATAATTTAACAACTATAATTATAACACTCATGCTACTCAACTTTCTATGGCCAATAAAAGGTCAAAATTTGGTATATTCAACCCTAAATTACTAAAATATGACTCACTAAAACATTTAAACGCTGAAAAAATAATAAATATTAAAACATCAACTTGGCTAAAAACAACTACTAACGAAATTTTAATTATTTCCCATATTCCACGCGAAATTATAAATACTGCACTATACGACATTATTCCATACCCTGACGAAAACAAAGACATTTTGACCGAAACTATACATGACACTTACTACTTACAGAATAATAAAGCATTCACAGCAACCAATAAAAATCTAGTTATGAACAAATGTATTACTGGAATATTAAAGAAAGATAAAACCGAATGTAGATATTCAAAATCCCATAAAAATTATGAAATCAAGTATGTAGAACCAAACATTATGTTAACATGGAACTTACCGAAAACTGTACTAAACCAAAATTGTATCAACCGAGATATTATTATCGAAGGAAACAATATGATAAAAGCTATAAATTGTTCAATCCAATTAGATGAAATTCAAATAACTAATACTATGCTAGATTACACACAAACTGTCTACATAAATAATAATATAACCAAACTAGAACCATTGTCATATGTCCAAACTAAAGAAATTATCCAACAACAAACAAAATTGTACAACACATTCCAAATTATAACTATAACAACTTTAATAATTATTTTAATCATACTTATATTATACATTATCTTTAAATATAAAAATATTCCACAAAAAATTATTGTTAATTATAAGAACAAAAAAGAATCAACCCCAAACATACACTCAAATATTCAAAATGATACACAAACTAAAACAGAATTATATCCAAATGTAACTGAAAATGATATCGAAGAAATTGTAATAGATCCAACACTATATTCAAAATTAACCGTCTGAGTACAGGCTCATTTCTTAAGGATGGGCAAGTAACATATGTAGATACATACGTACCCAAACCCATACACCACATACACCATACACCACACTTATTATTTATGTTAAAGATTTCTTTCCCACAAAAACTAATGTAAACACTACCGAAAAATCAAATGGTGACAATAACAATTCTGGCTTCCCACGAATGTATTAAATATCATAAACAATTCGCCAGAATCGATATTCCCATCATTGGGGTTAAAACTGCTGACGTTACACAAATCCTGGCCGAACTCTCTCAATCTCTTCAAGATCGAGATCTCTCTCTATTTACACAAGAGCCAAAAGCTCAATGAGTCCAAAGTCCAATGTATAAAAGCTCAAAACCGAGGTTTGCTTAACGTCATCAGAACATAGGATAAGTAGTCTAGTTTTGTACTCCATAGCTTCGAGTTTATTAAATAAAGTTTTATATTTTTTTTATAAACTAATTACCGAAGTATGTAATTATATATATTCTTAATCAGCATCGAAAGACGAATCGATATAGCCATGTCGGTCTGTCCGTCTGTCCGTATGAACACCTGCATCTTTTAAACTACAAAAGCTAGAGCCACCAAATTTTGAATGAAAGTCCGTTATTATGTCAGGCAGATCAAATTTATATCAAATTGTTGCCACGCCCCTTACCGCCCGTGCATTGAGCAAAAAACCAGACACACCTCAAAAAAATGTATGTTTTAGGTTAATATCTCAGTAACTATGGCACTTAGGAACACCAATTCCGCATGCAGGTTCCTACAGACAGCCCACGCAATGCCATTTAAAATTTTGAGCTGCCACGCCGCCTTTTTCATATGAGCTAAAAAACTTTTAAATTTCAAACCAGATTAAAGGCATATAGTCAAATAGTACAGTGTTTGTAATTAATTATTCGTGTAGAGGGAATATCATATCAAACTATCCTCTAAGCGGCGTTAACCGTTCATTAACAAAAAAAAGTTAGAACGTTATTAAAATTATGTAATTCAGCTGAAATTTCGCTGCCTGTGTGATGTCAGCGCTGCTCAAGAGAATAGGGCATACACATAATTCAAACGAGTGGCATTCTTGTATGTATAACATTTAAATTTTGCTGATTATCGGAATGTTATTGAAAAGAGGCGCGTGGTGCAACTGTTAGAGCGCGATGTGAAATCTTTGTCTGAGGGTTGTAGGTTCAAATGGTGACATGAGAATTGCTAATTTTATTTTTTTAAATATCAATTCAAAATGTACATATAAATTTTAATTTTTTTAATTTCGTTATATAATTTTAATTCAAATTAAATACAAATGCGCATTACTGTGGGAGTACGGGGTCTTTTACAGTCGGCTCGATCGACTGTAGCCTTTCTTACTTGTTAAAAATGATTTTTATATGGACTATCTAATGACAGGCGCAAATACAGTACAAGAGGCTAAAGAAATTGTGAAGTTAATTTCGCTAGAATTAGATAATGTGGGGTTTAATTTAAGGAAATGGATCTCCAATAATCCAGACGTTGTAGAAAGCGTAGGATGTACTGATGACAATAAAATATTTAAGTTTTGAAGAAAATGAATCAGTCAAAACGCTAGGGTTACAATGGGAACCTGTAAAAAATGAATTCAAATTTCATATTCAATGTGAAAAAAATAAACAAAATTAACAAAAGAACAGTTTTGTCAACATTAGCTAAAATTTATGATCCTTTAGGTTGGCTATCTCCTGTAACAATAGTCGGTAAAATTTTTATGCAGAAACTATGGTTAGCGGAGCTAGAGTGGGATAAAGAGTTATCAATGGACGATTCAGGGTTCTGGGAATTATTTATGGCAAAATTAATAACAATAGAAAATCTCAGAATTCCTAGATGGCTGAAAATGCACAACGATGTATTGACTCAAATGGGTTTGCAGACGCCTCCGAAAAAGCATGTGCGGCAGTTGTTTATGCAAAAATCGCATGTTCAGTAATGATAATTACTTGCAATAGTAAAGTTAATCAAAAAAAAAATAGAAAAACGATCCCTAAGTTAGAGTTATGTGCAGCTCATCTGTTAGCAAAACTAATGGAGAGAGTAAAAGAAGCATAAGGAATAAGTACAAAGTCTTATGCATGGAGCGACTCAACGATTACTCTTGCTTGGATCAAAAATGGAGTTAATAAAAACAAATTTATTAGGCGTAGAACAGATGACATTCAAAAATTAAATGAAGTAGAATGGGGACATGTTAAATCAGAGGATAGCCCAGCAGATATTGCGTCAAGGGGAATAGATGCCGATAAGTTAAAAAACTGTGACATTTGGTGGACTGGACCTCATTGGCTTGCGAAGTCAATTGAATATTGGCCAAAGGAAGAAAATTCTGAAAATAGTTCATTAGTTTGCACAACTATTTTGAATAATAACTCGGAAATTATTCAGGAATTAACAGACAAGTTTTCCTGTATAGGAAAACTGGAAAAAGTAGTTTTATATGTTTTAAGATTTATTGATATGAAAGTTAACAAGAAAGTATTCCCAGCATAATTAACTGTAAATGAAATAAAGTCTGCGGAGTTTAGTAATTAAACAAGAGCAGATGATTAATTTTTATGCAGAAAATAAATGTATAACTCATAAAAAAGATATTGATACAAAAAGCAAGATATTAAGTTTAAACCCATTTTTAGATGAAAATGGGTTACTCAGAGTTGGTGGAAGATTGAGGAACTCAAATGCATGTTTTCAGGTGAAACATCTTCTAATTTTAAACAAAAGTCACTTTACGGACTTAATAATAAAAATGGCACATAAAAAACATTGCATGGTGAACTCAATCTTATGCGAACTTATATACAAACACGATATTGGATATTTGGACTTAGAAATAGTTTAAAAAAAAATTTAAAGGAATGTAGCAGAACAGATAAGAACAGACCTTCCAAAATATAGAATTACACCAGATTACCCATTTCTAAATACTGGAGTAGATTACGCAGGCCCATACCATATAAAATATTCTAAAAACAGGGGAAATAAATTATATAAAGTCTACATTGCTGTGTTTGTATGTATGGCAACCAAAGCTACACATCTGGAAATTGTAAGTGATCTTACAAAAGATGCAGCCTTAAAAAAATTTATAGCAAGAAGAGGAAAATGTGCTAATATTTACTCCGACAATGGAACAAACTTTGTGGGTGCCGCACGAAAATTTAATGAAGATTTTGATAAAGCTATTATAGATAATGAAAAAGTAGCTCCAATTTTAGAAAACGAAGGGATTAGTTGGCATTTTATCCCGCCGGCAGGACCGCATTTTGGCGGCATTTGGGAGGCGGGAGTTAAATTTTAACTTATGAAGAGTTTGCAACTCTTTTATGTCAAATTGAAGGAGTGTTAAATTCTCGTCTATTATACACAAATGGAAAAGATATTGAGGAAATGGAAGTATTAACACCGGGACATTTTCTGATTGGTAGACCTAATTTGGAAGCAATAAAGTCTATAAATGAGGAGGAGATAAACAATTTAGACAGATGGAAATTAATTAAAAGGATTAAAAATGAATTTTGGAAAAAATGGAAAGAAGATTATTTACATACTTTGCAACAAAGAAATAAATAGAGACGTGAAAATAAAATAAAAATAAAATTGAGGAAGTTTATAAAGGGGCAGATGAAAATGTTAGAGTAGCGAAGATGAGAGTACAAGAAGGATTGGTAACGCGTCCTATTAATAAAATATGTCCTCTAATTGGAGTCCAAAAGTCAGGAGAAAACTCTAAAAATTAGGAACATTCAACTAGAGGTAGGCTTTCAAAAATTGTGTTATATTAAGCCATGTTGATGTTATTGCTGATTTGTCAAGTTTCTAATGCGGTTTCAATTAAGACCGAAATAAAGAAATGGACAGTTGAACAAGTCAACAGTACAGCATCAATATACTTGGATCGATGGGTACATATAATAAGCATATGATTTATTTATTTTATATATGGACACTTACTTCGTCATGATAGACAAAGGGAAAGAAATTATACAAAAGATGCGAGTGATTTGTAGAAAACTGAATGATTTTGAAGATCAATGTAATTTGGTGCTGAACAACATGCAAAGACAAATTGAAGATCTAGAGGAAAACAATAACCGTTTTATGACGCAGAGAACACCAAGACAGAAAAGGTCACCCTTAGATTTCGTTGGATCCTTATATCATATGGTATTAGGGCTCATGGATGCAGATGATAGAACTCAAATGGAAGAAAATATGATTGTGTTGTTAGAAAATCAACATAACATAGACAATCTAGCCAAAAAACAGGCTTCCGTAATTGATTCCACTGAAAACATTCTGAAACAAACAATAGATGAAATAAATAAAAACTTTTACAGTATGAATATACGAGTCGACAACATGACCGAACTTCTTAAAGAAAGCTATTTTGTATATAAGAATCAATAAAGTTCTTTATGATAACAAAGCAGTTAAACTCATTGATTGATGAGTGTGAAAAGGTCCAAGCTGGAGTAATCAGCTTGCTTATTGACGTCAATCATGGAAAATGAACCACTTATATATTAAAACCAAATCAATTAAAAAGGAAATTAAAGACAAAATACCCGATACACTTGTTCTACCGCGAAAAAGAACTAGTGCGGACCTCAAAGAGATTTATACTTTGCTGACTGCAAAAGGGTTGTTTTTTATTTAGGCAAAAAAATAACAAGAAAGAAAAGTACAGTCGAGCACGCCCAACCGTATAATACTCTCTGCATTTTTTCCCCGGTTAAATTATTAAAATCGGTATCAAGATATTACAATGTATTGTACTTGCTTTAAAACACGTTGAAACAAAAACAATCTAAGCAAAATCAAACATCTGTTTGTATGCGAATACACATACGTTTGACATTATATGTGTTTATACATGTACATATGCATGTGTGTATTCGGCCAGCGACTGCCGGCCGCGCTGTCGCCACACAAGCAGCGAAAACGTTTCTGTCTCGCTTGCACTCATTAGTGATATTGCGTTCAATTATCAATGTTGTAACGCTTATAGTTTTCTTGTTTATAGTCCGATTTCAATGCGACTTTTTAGGATAGTTTTATATAGTTAGTCTCCATTCGAATTATACAATTACAATGCTGCACTATATGAACAAATGCCTGTAGGCGGGAGGAGTTATTTATATGTATAGTGGAAAAAAGGGGCGTAGCAGTCCAAAATTTTAAATGCCAATGCATTTGCGCTGCCGCTAGGAACCTCCACACCAAAATTGGTGATCTTAGGTGCCATGGTTACTGAGATATTCGCCGAAAACACCTTTTTTTCCGAGGTGTGTCTAGTTTTTTGCTCATTGTGGGCGAATGGGACGTGGCATCGAAAAAAAAAAGATTCTTGTATTGACTGACTAAATATGTGATCGACTGACACCAAGCCCGAACTTGTAGCTCTTACCATCTCTGAAATCTGTTTGTTCATACGGACAGACGGACAGACAGACGGACAAACGGACATGGCTATATCGACTCGGCTTGTGATGCTGATCAACAACATATGTAGATACATACGTACCCAAACCCATACACCATACACCACACTTATTATTTATGTTAAAGATTTCTTTCCAACAAAAACTAATGTAAACACTACCGAAAAATCAAATGGTGACAATAACAATTCTGGCTTCCCACGAACGTATTAAATATCATAAACAATTCGCCAGAATCGCTATTCCCATCATTGGGGTTAAAACTGCTGACGTTACACAAATCCTGGCCGAACTCTCTCAATCTCTTCAAGATCGAGATCTCTCTCTATTTACATAAGAGCCAAAAGCTCAATGAGTCCAAAGTCCAATGTATAAAAGCTCAAAACCGAGGTTTGCTTAACGTCATCAGAACATAGGATAAGTAGTCTAGTTTTGTACTCCATAGCTTCGAGTTTATCAAATAAAGTTTTATATTTTTTTCATAAACTATTTACCGAAGTATGTAATTGGCGCAGCCGGTAGGATACAAGAAATAAATATCCTCGTAATCAAAATCGTCCTTTATTTGTCAATCCATTGTAAAGAAATCCTTGTACGACCAAGGAATTTCTAGGATTCGAACACGCGAATTTGTCGTGGCAAGGAAACGGTTAAAATATTACAATTTGTGAAAAATATTTTCTTGATATCCGCCAAAGAACCTAAGTGTGTGCGATACTTAACCCAATTATCAGTCGTGGCCCATATTTAAATGTGCGACCGCCACCAAAGATAATTGATATTACAAAGAAACCGCGCAAAACACCAAACAGTGTTCAACAAAAAATAAGAACCTCTGGACTAGTCGAGCACGCCCTAACCGTATAAAAGCTTATTCTCTGCATTTTTACCCGGTTAAATCATTTAAATATCCCTGTAACAAAGTCTATTACAATTCAACAGTATTGTACATCTTAAAACAAAAACCTGAAACAACTCAACAAAATAAGCAAAACAAAAAATCTGTTTGTATGCGAAAACACATACGTTCGCACATTATATGTGTTTATACATGTAACTATGCTGTATGCATGTATATGGCCAGCGACTGCGGCCAAGCTGTCGCCACACAAGCAGCGAAAACGTTTCTGTCTCGCTTGCACTCATTAGTGATATTGCGTTCAATTATCAATGTTGTAACGCTTATAGTTTTTCTTGTTTATAGTCCGATTTCAATGCGACTTTTTAAATAGTTTTATATAGTTAGTCTCCAATTCGAATTATACAATTACAATGCTGCACTATATGAACAAATGCCTGTAGGCAGAGGAGTTATTTATATGTATAGTGGGAAAAAGGGGCGTGGCAGTCCAAAATTTTAAATGCCAATGCATTTGCGCTGCCGCTAGGAACCTCCACACCAAAATTGGTGATCTTAGGTGCCATGGTTACTGAGATATTCGCCGAAAACACCTTTTTTTCCGAGGTGTGTCTAGTTTCTAGTTTTGCTCATTGTGGGCGAATGGGGCGTGGCATCGAAAAAAAAAAAAAGATTCTTGTATTGACTGACTAAATATGTGATCGATTGACACCAAGCTCGAACTTGTAGCTCTTACCATCTCTTAAATCTGTTTGTTCATACGGACAGACGGACAGACAGACGGACAGACGGACTAGGGACGGACATGGCTATATCGACTCGGCTTGTGATGCTGATCAATAATATATATACTTTATGGGGTCTGCCACGCTTCCTTCTGGCTGTTACATACTTTTGCACAAACCCAAATATACTCTTGCAGAGAGTAAAAAAAAAGATCCTGGACTATTTGAACACTTGTAAATAAAGAGCTTATTTCTGGGCTTTACAAATCATTTAATTCAACAAAAGTGACTCTAACAAAACAAAAACCTGAAGTGACAATTAAAACAAAAATAAAAAGTGACAACTGCCAACAAAATAAAATAAAATCTACAACACCATGGCAACCAACTCACCAATGGAACTATCCGAAATGCATCTAAAGCAAGCGCTTGGACAAATTCGACAAGTGCCAGTATTCGACGGAAAAACCGTGGAACTAACTGCATTCATAAGGAGGATCGATTTTATAATGCAGCTATACCCAACACAGGATGTGAGACAACATAGTGTCCTTTTCGGAGCAATCGAGATGCAGACCACCGGATCCGCACAACGAGTTTCGCAGCTGACAGCAGCCACAACCTGGGGAGAGTTAAGGAGCGCCCTCATCGACGAATTCAAAACCCAAACTCCGTATGAAGAACTTCTACGACGTCTCTATAATACCAACTTTAATAATAGTATCCGTAAGTTTGTTGAAGACCTAGAGTATAAATCTTTTGTAATATCCAATAAGTTAATGTTAGAAAATCAGGTCCAGAACACTATATTGTATACTAATGCAATGAATAACACTATTAAAGATGTTATTACAAAAAAATTACCTGACAGAATTTTTATGACATTAGCACGATATGACATTACAACAGTTTCAAAACTAAAACAAGTAGCTCAACGCGAAGGATTGTACGAAAATGGTTATAACGAACGTAATAACCAAAACAATGACAATTCCAAATCGAACAAAACACAAAGCAATTCAAGCAATGAAAACCGTGGAAAGGGAAATAATCAAAATTATTACCCTACTCCAAATTACTCAAATAACGCTAACCCAAATCATAAACCAAAAGAAAATGCTGAAGCATTACAAAAGGAATTCAAACAAAATCTTGATCAAGCTAGATCACAAAACCCAATGAATTACCAAACTCAGAGTCAAAGACCTCCTAATCCCTCTCATAAAAGACAGAGAGAAACCAGTGGCCACTCTAAGATGGATACATCAGAAAATTTTCATCAAGTAGCCTCGGACAACGAAGAACCAATCCCTTCATCAGATTAGTTATGAATGAACAAAATTTTAACTGTGTAATTGACACAGGTTCATCCATAAATCTAATGAAACAAAACTTTTTAAAATTTCCAATAAAACCTTGCCAATTGAACGTACAAACAATAAATGGTATTGTTCAATTAAAGAATTGTGTATCTTTTGCCCCTAGTAAACTCTGCCCTACCCATCAAATATTTTACTTACACAACTTTTCTGATAAGTACGATATCTTACTAGGTAGAGAATATCTAGAATCCTGTGAAGCAAAAATTGACTACAAACAAAAAACAGTTATTCTAAACGATCATCTATTTTCAATGAGATATGACCGTGAGAATTCTGTCAAGGACAAGACCGCATTTCAATGCCTTGATCCGCCCCAAACAAACGACATAGCAGTAAATTACGCTATTAATAATGAATTAAATGAAACAAATCAATTCCGATTAGAACATCTAAACGATGAAGAAATCTGCAAACTGACCAAAATTCTTTTCGAGTTTAGTGACATTCAGTACAAAGAAAGTGAAAATTTGACTTTTACCAGTACAATTAAGCATGTCATCCAAACTAAACACGAAGACCCAATCCAAAAGCGTCCATACAAGTATGCGCAAACATTCGACGAAGAAGTCGAAAAACAAATCAAAGAAATGATTGAACAAGGTATAATCCGTAAATCAAAATCACCTTATTGCTCACCAATTTGGATTGTGCCAAAGAAACGTGACGCATCAGGTAAAGAAAAATTCCGTATAGTTATTGACTATCGAAACTTAAATGAAATAACAATCGATGATAAATATCCTATCCCAGTCATGGATGATATACTAGACAAACTTGGAAAATGTCAGTATTTTACCACAATTGACTTAGCGAAAGGATTTCATCAGATACAAATGGACCCACAAAGTATACCAAAAACAGCTTTTTCAACTAAAAATGGACATTACGAATACACTCGAATGCCTTTTGGATTGAAAAACGCCCCAGCAACATTTCAACGTTGTATGAACAATCTATTAGAAGATCTAATTTACAAAGATTGTTTAGTATACATGGATGATATAATAGTGTATTCCACTTCATTGGAAGAACATTTATTATCATTAAAAAGGGTATTTACAAAACTGCGCGAAGCTAATCTAAAATTGCAATTAGATAAATGCGAATTCATGAAAAAGGAAACCGAATTCCTAGGACACATAATAACAACAGAAGGAATAAAACCAAACCCAACTAAAATCTCTGCCATACAACATTTTCCAATACCAAAAACACCCAAAGAAATAAAATCGTTTTTAGGTCTTTGTGGTTATTACAGAAAATTCATTCCTAATTTTGCACACGTTGTAAAGCCAATGACTTTAAAATTAAAGAAAGGTGCAACTATAAATATAAAAGAACCAAATTACATTTCTGCTTTTGAAAAATTAAAAGTACTTATAACATCCGATCCAATATTAGTTTATCCGAATTTCGAAAAACCATTTTGTCTTACAACTGATGCCAGTAACATAGCCATTGGAGCTGTTCTGTCTCAAAACCAAAAACCAATTTGTTTCGCAAGTAGAACCCTAAACGAACATGAAATTAATTATGCAGCAATTGAAAAGGAACTTTTAGCCATCGTTTGGGCAACCAAATATTTCCGATCTTATCTCTACGGTAGAAAATTCGAGATTCTCAGTGACCACAAACCACTTGTTTGGCTTAATAATATTAAAGAACCAAATATGAAATTACAACGCTGGAAAATAAAATTAAATGAATTTGATTATCACATTAAATATGTACCAGGTAAAGAAAACTATGTTGCAGATGCTTTGTCTAGAATTAAAATTGAAGAAAACTTGTTAGGAGAAACTTCCGATGTAACAGTAGCAACAATCCACAGCGCTCAAGAAGATAACCAATATTACATTTCACTCACAGAAAGACCAATCAATTATTTTAAAAGACAAATAGAATTTGTAAAAAGTAACTCAAATAACGCAAACGTCATTAATTATTTTCATAAAACAAAAATCTTAATCAATTATGTCGAAATGACACACAACCATGCAAAAGAATTAATTAAAGAATACTTATGTTCAAAGAAAAGTGTTATATACTTCAGCAACGAAGCCGATTTTCTTACATTTCAGAATGCTTTCGTTGAAATAATTAGTCCCAATAACATTACAAAAGTAATGAGATCAACTAAAAAACTAATAGACCTCCAGACATATGCCGAATTCAAAGAATTTATTATTAACACACACGAAAAGTTATTACATCCAGGAATAGAGAAAATGACACTATTATTTAAAGAAAAATATTATTATCCAGATTATCAAAACTTAATACAGAACATAATTAACGAATGCAAAGTTTGTAATATAGCAAAAACAGAACACAGAAACACTAAGTTAGCTTTCGAATTAACTCCAGAAATCCATAATCCAAGAGAAAAATATGTCATTGATTTTTATATGGTAGACAATAAACAATTTCTATCTTGTATAGACTTATATTCCAAATACGCAACTTTAATAGAAGTAAATGGTCGAGATTGGTTAGAAGCCAAAAGAGCTCTTTTAAAAGTATTTAATGACATGGGTAAACCAATAGAAATAAAAGCAGATAAAGACTCAGCTTTCTTGTGCTCCGCACTACAAATGTGGTTAAAATCAGAAGACGTAAATATATCCATCACAACTAGCAAAAACGGTGTTTCCGACATAGAAAGATTCCATAAAACAGTAAATGAAAAATTAAGAATTGTTAATTCTGATACTAACCACTTTACACTTATAACCATAAAACCAAACATAATTCAACTGGTAGAACACCAGCAGATATTTTCATTTACGCAGGAACACCTGAGTATGACACACAGCTAAATAAGAAAAGACAAATAGAAAGACTTAATGAAAAAAAGAACCGATTTTGAAATAGATACTAGATATAGGGAATCACCTTTAGTAAGATCTAAATCCACAAACCCATTTAAACAAACAGGAAATATAACACAAATAGATGATAAACATTATGAAGAAGTAAACAGAGGTAGAAAAATAACACACCATAAATCAAATATAAAAGAAAGAAAGTAACAATGAAAGTAAATATGATGATCCCGCAACTAATAACCCGAATCAAGATGATAACTCCTCATAATTTAACAACTATAATTATAACACTCAAGCTACTCAACTTTCTTGGCCAATAAAAGGTTCAAAATTTGGAAATCAACCCAATTAACTCCTAAAACGGCTTCTTATATTTAAACAGAACCACTCAATTAATAAAATACAATGTGTACTATATGAACTAATAAAACAAACTGAAGAAATTGAGAATATTTAATGACAAAGATTTGTACTGTGAAAAAAGGGCGTCCAAAATTTTAAATGGCAATGCATTTACACTGTCGCTAAAAACCTCAATATCAGAATTGGTGATCTTAGGACCATGGTTACTGAGATATTCTGCCGAAAGACAACGATTTTTCCGGTTGTCTAGTTTTTTGCTCATTGGCGGGCGGGGGGCGAATCGAAAAAAAAAAGATTCTTGTATTGCCTGACTAAATATGTGATCGATTGACACCAAGCTCAAACTTGTAGCTCTTACCATCTCTGAAATCTGTTTGTTCATACCGGACAGACAGACAAACAGACGGACATGGCTATATCGACTCGGCTAGATTCCATAAAACAGTAAATGAAAAATTAAGAATTGTTAATTCTGATACTAAACAAGAAAACAAATTAACTAGATTCGAAGAAATACTTTACACTTATAACCATAAAACCAAACATAATTCAACTGGTAGAACACCAGCAGATATTTTCATTTACGCAGGAACACCTGAGTATGATACACAGCTAAATAAGAAAAGACAAATAGAAAGACTTAATGAAAAAAGAACCGAATTTGAAATAGATACTAGATATAGGGAATCACCTTTAGTAAGATCTAAATCCACAAACCCATTTAAACAAACAGGAAATATAACACAAATAGATGAAAAACATTATGAAGAAGTAAACAGAGGTAGAAAAATAACACACCATAAATCAAAATATAAAAGAAAGAAAGTAACTAATGAAAGTAAATATGATAATTCCAGATCAACTAATAACCCGAATCAAGATGATAACTCCTCATAATTTAACAACTATAATTATAACACTCATGCTACTCAACTTTCTATGGCCAATAAAAGGTCAAAATTTGGAAATCAACCCAATTAACTCAAAAAACGGATATCTTATATTTCAAACAGGAACAATCAATTTACCTATAAAATACGAATACCACTATTTAACTATTAATATAACAAAAACTGAAGAAACTTATAATAATTTAATGAAACAAACAAAAGAATTTGAACCGTTAATAAAAATACAGTACTTAACAGAAAAACTGGACAGAGAAATGAACGGCTTAAGACTAGTAAAACGAAATAAAAGAGGACTTGTAAATTTCATGGGGACATTTTATAAATACCTTTTCGGAACTTTAGATCAAGAAGACAAAGAAGAATTACAGTCAAAAATAGATAACCTTTCAGAAAATAGTGTTCAAGCCAATGAACTAAATGAAGTAATAAAAGCTGTTAACAAAGGAATAGAAGTAATGAACAGCCTAAGTATCACACATGAGGCAGAGCAACGACTCGAATTACTAATTTTCAACTTACAAGAATTCACAGAGTATGTTGAAGACATTGAGTTAGGTATGCAATTAACCAGGCTTGGTATATTCAACCCTAAATTACTAAAATATGACTCACTAAAACATTTAAACGCTGAAAAAATAATAAATATTAAAACATCAACTTGGCTAAAAACAACTACTAACGAAATTTTAATTATTTCCCATATTCCACGCGAAATTATAAATACTGCACTATACGACATTATTCCATACCCTGACGAAAACAAAGACATTTTGACCGAAACTATACATGACACTTACTACTTACAAAACAATAAAGCATTCACAGCAACCAATAAAAATCTAGTTATGAATAAATGTATTACTGGAATATTAAAGCAAGATAAAACCGAATGTAGATATTCAAAATCCCATAAAAATTATGAAATCAAGTATGTAGAACCAAACATTATGTTAACATGGAACTTACCGAAAACTGTACTAAACCAAAATTGTATCAACCGAGATATTATTATCGAAGGAAACAATATGATAAAAGCTATAAATTGTTCAATCCAATTAGATGAAATTCAAATAACTAATACTATGCTAGATTACACACAAACTGTCTACATAAATAATAATATAACCAAACTAGAACCATTGTCATATGTCCAAACTAAAGAAATTATCCAACAACAAACAAAATTGTACAACACATTCCAAATCATAACTATAACAACTTTAACAATTATTTTAATCATACTTATATTATACATTATCTTTAAATATAAAAATATTCCACAAAAAATTATTGTTAATTATAAGAACAAAAAAGAATCAACCCCAAACATACAATCAAATATTCAAAATGATACACAAACTAAAACAGAATTATATCCAAATGTAACTGAAAATGATATCGAAGAAATTGTAATAGATCCAACACTATATCCAAAATTAACCGCCTGAGGACAGGCTCATTTCTTAAGGATGGGGAAGAACATATGTAGATACATACGTACCCAAACCCATACACCACATACACCACATACACCATACACCACACTTATTATTTATGTTAAAGATTTCTTTCCCACAAAAACTAATGTAAACACTACCGAAAAATCAAATGGTGACAATAACAATTCTGGCTTCCCACGAACGTATTAAATATCATAAACAATTCGCCAGAATCGCTATTCCCATCATTGGGGTTAAAACTGCTGACGTTACACAAATCCTGGCCGAACTCTCTCAATCTCTTCAAGATCGAGATCTCTCTCTATTTACATAAGAGCCAAAAGCTCAATGAGTCCAAAGTCCAATGTATAAAAGCTCAAAACCGAGGTTTGCTTAACGTCATCAGAACATAGGATAAGTAGTCTAGTTTTGTACTCCATAGCTTCGAGTTTATCAAATAAAGTTTTATATTTTTTTCATAAACAATTTACCGAAGTATGTAATTGGCGCAGCCGGTAGGATACAAGAAATAAATATCCTCGTAATCAAAATCGTCCTTTATTTGTCAATCCATTATAAAGAAATCCTTGTACGACCAAGGAATTTCTAGGATTAGAACACGCGAATTTATCGTGACAAGGAAACGGTTAAAACATTACAATTTGTGAAAAATATTTTCTTGATATCCGCCAAAGAACCTAAGTGCGTGCGATACTTAACCCAATTATCAGTCGTGGCCCATATTTAAATGTGCGACCGCCACCAAAGATAATTGCTATTACAAAGAAAACCGCGCAAAACACCAAACAGTGTTCAACAAAAAAAATAGATCCTCTGGACTATTTGAACACTTGTAAATAAAGAGCTTATTTCTGGGCTTTACAAATCATTTAATTGATCCCTGTAAACGTAAGTCTCTTACAATTCAACAAAAGTGACAAAACAACAACCTGAAGTGACAATTAAAACAAAAAAAAAAAAGTGACAACTGCCAACAAAATAAAAAAAAAAAAAAAATCTACAACAACACCATGGCAACCAACTCACCAATGGAACTATCCGAAATGCATCTAAAGCAAGCGCTTGGACAAATTCGACAAGTGCCAGTATTCGACGGAAAAACCGTGGAACTAACTGCATTCATAAGGAGGATCGATTTTATAATGCAGCTATACCCAACACAGGATGTGAGACAACATAGTGTCCTTTTCGGAGCAATCGAGATGCAGACCACCGGATCCGCACAACGAGTTTCGCAGCTGACAGCAGCCACAACCTGGGGAGAGTTAAGGAGCGCCCTCATCGACGAATTCAAAACCCAAACTCCGTATGAAGAACTTCTACGACGTCTCTATAATACCAACTTTAATAATAGTATCCGTAAGTTTGTTGAAGACCTAGAGTATAAATCTTTTGTAATATCCAATAAGTTAATGTTAGAAAATCAGGTCCAGAACACTATATTGTATACTAATGCAATGAATAACACTATTAAAGATGTTATTACAAAAAAATTACCTGACAGAATTTTTATGACATTAGCACGATATGACATTACAACAGTTTCAAAACTAAAACAAGTAGCTCAACGCGAAGGATTGTACGAAAATGGTTATAACGAACGTAATAACCAAAACAATGACAATTCCAAATCGAACAAAACACAAAGCAATTCAAGCAATGAAAACCGTGGAAAGGGAAATAATCAAAATTATTACCCTACTCCAAGTTACTCAAATAACGCTAACGCAAATCATAAACCAAAAGAAAATGCTGAAGCATTACAAAAAGAATTCAAACAAAATCTTGATCAAGCTAGATCACAAAACCCAATGAATTACCAAACTCAGAGTCAAAGACCTGCTAATCCCTCTCATAAAAGACAGAGAGAAACCAGTGGCCACTCTAAGATGGATACATCAGAAAATTTTCATCAAGTAGCCTCGGACAACGAAGAACCAATCCCTTCATCAGATTAGTTATGAATGAACAAAATTTTAACTGTGTAATTGACACAGGTTCATCCATAAATCTAATGAAACAAAACTTTTTAAAATTTCCAATAAAACCTTGCCAATTGAACGTACAAACAATAAATGGTATTGTTCAATTAAAGAATTGTGTATCTTTTGCCCCTAGTAAACTCTGCCCTACCCATCAAATATTTTACTTACACAACTTTTCTGATAAGTACGATATCTTACTAGGTAGAGAATATCTAGAATCCTGTGAAGCAAAAATTGACTACAAACAAAAAACAGTTATTCTAAACGATCATCTATTTTCAATGAGATATGACCGTGAGAATTCTGTCAAGGACAAGACCGCATTTCAATGCCTTGATCCGCCCCAAACAAACGACATAGCAGTAAATTACGCTATTAATAATGAATTAAATGAAACAAATCAATTCCGATTAGAACATCTAAACGATGAAGAAATCTGCAAACTGACCAAAATTCTTTTCGAGTTTAGTGACATTCAGTACAAAGAAAGTGAAAATTTGACTTTTACCAGTACAATTAAGCATGTCATCCAAACTAAACACGAAGACCCAATCCAAAAGCGTCCATACAAGTATGCGCAAACATTCGACGAAGAAGTCGAAAAACAAATCAAAGAAATGATTGAACAAGGTATAATCCGTAAATCAAAATCACCTTATTGCTCACCAATTTGGATTGTGCCAAAGAAACGTGACGCATCAGGTAAAGAAAAATTCCGTATAGTTATTGACTATCGAAACTTAAATGAAATAACAATCGATGATAAATATCCTATCCCAGTCATGGATGATATACTAGACAAACTTGGAAAATGTCAGTATTTTACCACAATTGACTTAGCGAAAGGATTTCATCAGATACAAATGGACCCACAAAGTATACCAAAAACAGCTTTTTCAACTAAAAATGGACATTACGAATACACTCGAATGCCTTTTGGATTGAAAAACGCCCCAGCAACATTTCAACGTTGTATGAACAATCTATTAGAAGATCTAATTTACAAAGATTGTTTAGTATACATGGATGATATAATAGTGTATTCCACTTCATTGGAAGAACATTTATTATCATTAAAAAGGGTATTTACAAAACTGCGCGAAGCTAATCTAAAATTGCAATTAGATAAATGCGAATTCATGAAAAAGGAAACCGAATTCCTAGGACACATAATAACAACAGAAGGAATAAAACCAAACCCAACTAAAATCTCTGCCATACAACATTTTCCAATACCAAAAACACCCAAAGAAATAAAATCGTTTTTAGGTCTTTGTGGTTATTACAGAAAATTCATTCCTAATTTTGCACACGTTGTAAAGCCAATGACTTTAAAATTAAAGAAAGGTGCAACTATAAATATAAAAGAACCAAATTACATTTCTGCTTTTGAAAAATTAAAAGTACTTATAACATCCGATCCAATATTAGTTTATCCGAATTTCGAAAAACCATTTTGTCTTACAACTGATGCCAGTAACATAGCCATTGGAGCTGTTCTGTCTCAAAACCAAAAACCAATTTGTTTCGCAAGTAGAACCCTAAACGAACATGAAATTAATTATGCAGCAATTGAAAAGGAACTTTTAGCCATCGTTTGGGCAACCAAATATTTCCGATCTTATCTCTACGGTAGAAAATTCGAGATTCTCAGTGACCACAAACCACTTGTTTGGCTTAATAATATTAAAGAACCAAATATGAAATTACAACGCTGGAAAATAAAATTAAATGAATTTGATTATCACATTAAATATGTACCTGGTAAAGAAAACTATGTTGCAGATGCTTTGTCTAGAATTAAAATTGAAGAAAACTTGTTAGGAGAAACTTCCGATGTAACAGTAGCAACAATCCACAGCGCTCAAGAAGATAACCAATATTACATTTCACTCACAGAAAGACCAATCAATTATTTTAAAAGACAAATAGAATTTGTAAAAAGTAACTCAAATAACGCAAACGTCATTAATTATTTTCATAAAACAAAAATCTTAATCAATTATGTCGAAATGACACACAACCATGCAAAAGAATTAATTAAAGAATACTTATGTTCAAAGAAAAGTGTTATATACTTCAGCAACGAAGCCGATTTTCTTACATTTCAGAATGCTTTCGTTGAAATAATCAGTCCCAATAACATTACAAAAGTAATGAGATCAACTAAAAAACTAATAGACCTCCAGACATATGCCGAATTTAAAGAATTTATTATTAACACACACGAAAAGTTATTACATCCAGGAATAGAGAAAATGACAATATTATTTAAAGAAAAATATTATTATCCAGATTATCAAAACTTAATACAAAACATAATTAACGAATGCAAAGTTTGTAATATAGCAAAAACAGAACACAGAAACACTAAGTTAGCTTTCGAATTAACTCCAGAAATCCATAATCCAAGAGAAAAATATGTCATTGATTTTTATATGGTAGACAATAAACAATTTCTATCTTGTATAGACTTATATTCCAAATACGCAACTTTAATAGAAGTAAATGGTCGAGATTGGTTAGAAGCCAAAAGAGCTCTTTTAAAAGTATTTAATGACATGGGTAAACCAATAGAAATAAAAGCAGATAAAGACTCAGCTTTCTTGTGCTCCGCACTACAAATGTGGTTAAAATCAGAAGACGTAAATATATCCATCACAACTAGCAAAAACGGTGTTTCAGACATAGAAAGATTCCATAAAACAGTGAATGAAAAATTAAGAATTGTTAATTCTGATACTAACCAAGAAAACAAACTAACTAGATTCGAAGTAATACTTTACACTTATAACCATAAAACCAAACATAATTCAACTGGTAGAACACCAGCAGATATTTTCATTTACGCAGGAACACCTGAGTATGACACACAGCTAAATAAGAAAAAACAAATAGAAAGACTTAATGAAAAAAGAACCGAATTTGAAATAGATACTAGATATAGAGAATCACCTTTAGTAAGATCTAAATCCACAAACCCATTTAAACAAACAGGAAATATAACACAAATAGATGATAAACATTACGAAGAAGTAAACAGAGGTAGAAAAATAACACACCATAAATCAAAATATAAAAGAAAGAAAGTAACTAATGAAAGTAAATATGATAATTCCAGATCAACTAATAACCCGAATCAAGATGATAACTCCTCATAATTTAACAACTATAATTATAACACTCATGCTACTCAACTTTCTATGGCCAATAAAAGGTCAAAATTTGGAAATCAACCCAATTAACTCAAAAAACGGATATCTTATATTTCAAACAGGAACAATCAATTTACCTATAAAATACGAATACCACTATTTAACTATTAATATAACAAAAACTGAAGAAACTTATAATAATTTAATGAAACAAACAAAAGAATTTGAACCGTTAATAAAAATACAGTACTTAACAGAAAAACTGGACAGAGAAATGAACGGCTTAAGACTAGTAAAACGAAATAAAAGAGGACTTGTAAATTTCATGGGGACATTTTATAAATACCTTTTCGGAACTTTAGATCAAGAAGACAAAGAAGAATTACAGTCAAAAATAGATAACCTTTCAGAAAATAGTGTTCAAGCCAATGAACTAAATGAAGTAATAAAAGCTGTTAACAAAGGAATAGAAGTAATGAACAGCCTAAGTATCACACATGAGGCAGAGCAACGACTCGAATTACTAATTTTCAACTTACAAGAATTCACAGAGTATGTTGAAGACATTGAGTTAGGTATGCAATTAACCAGGCTTGGTATATTCAACCCTAAATTACTAAAATATGACTCACTAAAACATTTAAACGCTGAAAAAATAATAAATATTAAAACATCAACTTGGCTAAAAACAACTACTAACGAAATTTTGATTATTTCCCATATTCCACGCGAAATTATAAATACTGCACTATACGACATTATTCCATACCCTGACGAAAACAAAGACATTTTGACCGAAACTATACATGACACTTACTACTTACAAAACAATAAAGCATTCACAGCAAATAATAAAAATCTAGTTATGAATAAATGTATTACTGGAATATTAAAGCAAGATAAAACCGAATGTAGATATTCTAAATCCCATAAAAATTATGAAATCAAGTATGTAGAACCAAACATTATGTTAACATGGAACTTACCGAAAACTGTACTAAACCAAAATTGTATCAACCGAGATATTATTATCGAAGGAAACAATATGATAAAAGCTATAAATTGTTCAATCCAATTAGATGAAATTCAAATAACTAATACTATGCTAGATTACACACAAACTGTCTACATAAATAATAATATAACCAAACTAGAACCATTGTCATATGTCCAAACTAAAGAAATTATCCAACAACAAACAAAATTGTACAACACATTCCAAATCATAACTATAACAACTTTAACAATTATTTTAATCATACTTATATTATACATTATCTTTAAATATAAAAATATCCCACAAAAAATTATTGTTAATTATAAGAACAAAAAAGAATCAACCCCAAACATACAATCAAATATTCAAAATGATACACAAACTAAAACAGAATTATATCCAAATGTAACTGAAAATGATATCGAAGAAATTGTAATAGATCCAACACTATATCCAAAATTAACCGCCTGAGGACAGGCTCATTTCTTAAGGATGGGGAAGTAACATATGTAGATACATACGTACCCAAACCCATACACCACATACACCACATACACCATACACCACACTTATTATTTATGTTAAAGATTTCTTTCCCACAAAAACTAATGTAAACACTACCGAAAAATCAAATGGTGACAATAACAATTCTGGCTTCCCACGAACGTATTAAATATCATAAACAATTCGCCAGAATCGCTATTCCCATCATTGGGGTTAAAACTGCTGACGTTACACAAATCCTGGCCGAACTCTCTCAATCTCTTCAAGATCGAGATCTCTCTCTATTTACATAAGAGCCAAAAGCTCAATGAGTCCAAAGTCCAATGTATAAAAGCTCAAAACCGAGGTTTGCTTAACGTCATCAGAACATAGGATAAGTAGTCTAGTTTTGTACTCCATAGCTTCGAGTTTATCAAATAAAAAAGTTTTTATATTTTTTTTATAAACTATTTACCGAAGTATGTAATTATATAACCTCTACTTCTTTGTCTATCATTATTTATAAAAACTTCCAGAAGCTATATTGGGTATTTAAAAAATGTCACCCATGAAATTTAGCAAGCCCCCTAAACTTTTATTTCGTTTTATCAGTCTTAAGCCGTTCATTTCGCCTGTCCAGTTTTGTCCGTTGAGTACTGTATTTTTATTAACGGTTCAAAATCTTTTGTTTGTTTCATTAAATTATTATAAATGTTTCTTCAGTTTTTTTGTTATATTAATAGTTAAATAGTGGTATTCGTATTTTATAGGTAAATTGATTGTTCCTGTTTGAAATATAAGATATCCGTTTTTTGAGTTAATTGGGTTGATTTCCAAATTTTGACCTTTTATTGGCCATAGAAAGTTGAGTAGCATGAGTGTTATAATTATGGAGTTGTTAAATTATGAGGAGTTATCATCTTGATTCGGGTTATTAGTTGATCTGGAATTATCATATTTACTTTCATTAGTTACTTTCTTTCTTTTATATTTTGATTTATGGTGTGTTATTTTTCTACCTCTGTTTACTTCTTCATAATGTTTTTCATCTATTTGTGTTATATTTCCTGTTTGTTTAAATGGGTTTGTGGATTTAGATCTTACTAAAGGTGATTCTCTATATCTAGTATCTATTTCAAATTCGGTTCTTTTTTCATTAAGTCTTTCTATTTGTCTTTTCTTATTTAGCTGTGTGTCATACTCAGGAGTTCCTGCGTAAATGAAAATATCTGCTGGTGTTCTACCAGTTGAATTATGTTTAGTTTTATGGTTATAAGTGTAAAGAATTACTTCGAATCTAGTTAGTTTGTTTTCTTGGTTAGTATCAGAATTAACAATTCTTAATTTTTCATTCACTGTTTTATGGAATCTTTCTATGTCGGAAACACCGTTTCTGCTAGTTGTGATGGATATATTTACGTCTTCTGATTTTAACCACATTTGTAGTGCGGAGCACAAGAAAGCTGAGTCTTTATCTGCTTTTATTTCTATTGGTTTACCCATGTCATTAAATACTTTTAAAAGAGCTCTTTTGGCTTCTAACCAATCTCGACCATTTACTTCTATTAAAGTTGCGTATTTGGAATATAAGTCTATACAAGATAGAAATTGTTTATTGTCTACCATATAAAAATCAATGACATACATTTCTCTTGGATTATGGATTTCTGGAGTTAATTCGAAGGCTAAACTAAGTGTTATTTATTTTCTGTTTTTGTATATTACAAACTTAGCATTCGTTAATTATATTTTGAATTAAGTTTTGATAATCTGGGTAATAATATTTTTCTTTAAATAATGGTGTCATATTCTCCATTCCTGGTAACTTTTCGTGTGTATTAATAATGTATTCTTTGATTTCGGCATACGTTTGAAGGTCTGTTAATTTTTAGTTGATCTCATTACTTTTGTAATGTTATTTAAGTTATTTTTTACAAGTTCTATTTGTCTTTAAAATTATTTGATTGGTCTTTCTGTGAGTGATTGCGCTATGGATTGTTGCTGGTGTTACATCGGAAGTTTCTCCTAACAATAAACCATTTCTATCTTGTATAGACTTATATTCCAAAAAAGCAACTTTAATCGAAGTATGTGGTAGAGATTGGTTAGAAGCCAAAAGAGCTCTTTTAAAAGTATTTAATGACATGGGTAAACCAATAGAAATAAAAGCAGATAAAGACTCAGCTGTCTTGTGCTCCGCACCATAAATGTAGTTAAAATCAGAAGACGTAAATATATCCATCACAACTAGCAACAAGAAAGAAAAGTACAGTCGAGCATGCCCAACCGTATAATACTCTCTGCATTTTTTTTCCCGGTTAAATTATTAAAATCGGTATCAAGATATTACAATATCTATTACTTGCATTAAAACACGTTGAAACAAAAAACAATCTAAGCAAAATCAAACATCTGTTTGTATGCGAATACACATACGTTTGACATTATATGTGTTTATACATGTACATATGCATGTGTGTATTCGGCCAGCGACTGCCGGCCGCGCTGTCGCCACACAAGCAGCGAAAAACGTTTCTGTCTCGCTTGCACTCATTAGTAATATTGCGTTCAATTATCAATGTTGTAACGCTTATAGTTTTCTTGTTTATAGTCCGATTTCAATGCGACTTTTTAGGATAGTTTTATATAGTTAGTCTCCATTCGAATTATACAATTACAATGCTGCACTACATGAACAAATGCCTGTAGGCGGAACGAGTTATTTTTATGTATTGTGGGAAAAAGGGGCGGGGCAGTCCAAAATTTTATATGCCAATGCATTTGCGCTGCCGCTAGAGCCTCCACACCAAAATTGGCTGATCCTAGGTGCCATGGTTACTGAGATATTCGCCGAAAACACCGTTTTTTTCCCGAGGTGTGTCTAGTTTTTTGCTCATTGTGGGCAAATGGGGCGTGGCATCGAAAAAAAAAAAAAAATTCTTGTATTGACTGACTAAATATGTGATCGATTGACACCAAGCTCGAACTTGTAGCTCTTACCATCTCTGAAATCTGTTTGTTCATACGGACAGACGGACAGACGGTCAGACGGACAGACGGACAGACAGACGGACAGACGGACATGGCTATATCGACTCGGCTTGTGATGCTGATCAAGAATATATATACTTTATGGGGTCTGCCACGCCTCCTTCTGCCTGTTACATACTTTTGCACAAACCCAATATACTCTTGCAGAGAGTATAACAAGAAAGAAAAGTACAGTCGAGCACGCCCGACCGTATAATACTCTCTGCATTTTAATCCCGATTAAATTATTAAAATCGGTATCGAGATATTACAATGTGCAGTACTTCCATCAAAACACCGTGAAACAAAAACAATTTAAGCAAAATCAAACAGCTGTTTGTATGCGAATACACATACGTTTAACATTATATGTATGTATGTGTGTATTCGGCGCAGCCAGCGTCTGCGGTCTGCGCTGACGCCACACAAGCAGAGAAAACGTTCGATCACGCTTGTATGTTTCTGTCTCGCTTGCACTTATACCTTGATATGGCGTTCAATTATCAATATTATAACTCTTCTAGTTTTCTTGTTTGTAATCCGATTTCTATGCGTCTTTTTAGAATAGTTTGGATATAGTTAGCCTCCACTGAATTATACAATTACAATGATGTACTACATGAACAAATGACTAAAAACGGAACGAAAGTTGAGAGTTATTGTTTTGTATTGTTAGAAAAAAGGGGGCGTGGTAGTCCAAAATTTTAAATGGCAATGCATTTGCGCTGTCGCTAGGAACCTCTATACCAGAATTGGTGATCCTAGGTGCCATGGTTACTGAGATATTCGCCGAAAACACCGATTTTTTCCGAGGTGTGTCTAGTTTTTTGCTCATTGTGGGCGAATGGGGCGTGGCATCGAAAAAAAAAAAAAGATTCTTGTATTGACTGACTAAATATGTGATCGATTGACACCAAGCTCGAGCTTGTAGCTCTTACCATCTCTGAAATCTGTTTGTTCATACGGACAGACGGACAGACGGACAGACGGACAGACAGACAGACGGACAGACGGACATGGCTATATCGACTCGGCTAGTGATGCTGATCAATAATATATATACTTTATGGGGTCTGCCACGCCTCCTTCTGCCTGTTACATACTTTGCACAAACCCAATATACTCTTGCAGAGAGTATAAAAACACCCAAAGAAATAAAATCGTTTTTAGGTCTTTGTGGTTATTACAGAAAATTCATTCCCAATTTTGCACACGTTGTAAAGCCAATGACTTTAAAATTAATGAAAGGCGCAACTATAAATATAAAAGAACCAAATTACATTTCTGCTTTTGAAAAATTAAAAGTACTTATAACATCCGATCCAATATTAGTTTATCCGAATTTCGAAAAACGATTTTTTTTCACAACGGATGCCAGTAACATAGCTATTGGAGTTGCTCTCTCTCTAATCAAAAACTAATTTGTTTCGCAAATAGAACCCTACAAAAACATGAAATTAATTATGCAGCAATTGAAAAATAACTTTTAGTCATTATATATTTGCAGATGCTTTATCCAGAATTAAAACTAAAGAAAATTTGTTAGGAGAAACTTCCGATGTAACACCAGCAACAATCCATAGCGCAATCACTCACAGAAAGACCAATCAAATAATTTTAAAGACAAATAGAACTTGTAAAAAATAACTTAAATAACATTACAAAAGTAATGAGATCAACTAAAAAATTAACAGACCTTCAAACGTATGCCGAAATCAAAGAATACATTATTAATACACACGAAAAGTTACTACGTCCAGGAATGGAGAATATGACACCATTATTTAAAGAAAAATATTATTACCCAGATTATCAAAACTTAATTCAAAATATAATTAACGAATGCTAAGTTTGTAATATACAAAAACAGAAAATAGATACACTAAATTAGCGTTCGAATTAACTCCAGAAATCCATAATCACAGAGAAAAATGTCATTGATTCTTATCTGGTAGACAATAAACCACTTCTATCTTGTATAGACTTATATTCCAAAAAAGCAACTTTAATCGAAGTATGTGGTAGAGATTGGTTAGAAGCCAAAAGAGCTCTTTAAAAGTATTTAATGACATGGGTAAACCAATAGAAATAAAAGCAGATAAAGACTCAGCTGTCTTGTGCTCCGCACCA
Organism: Drosophila dunni; assembly: GCA_018152125.1. Classification (NCBI taxonomy): domain Eukaryota; kingdom Metazoa; phylum Arthropoda; class Insecta; order Diptera; family Drosophilidae; genus Drosophila; species Drosophila dunni. Next base: position 3,901 of record JAECXC010002836.1, on the reverse strand, counting down.
TAAATGTAGTTAAAATCAGAAGACGTAAATATATCCATCACAACTAGCAACAAGAAAGAAAAGTACAGTCGAGCATGCCCAACCGTATAATACTCTCTGCATTTTTTTCCCGGTTAAATTATTAAAATCGGTATCAAGATATTACAATATCTATTACTTGCATTAAAACACGTTGAAACAAAAACAATCTAAGCGAAATCAAACATCTGTTTGTATGCGAATACACATACGTTTGACATTATATGTGTTTATACATGTACATATGCATGTGTGTATTCGGCCAGCGACTGCCGGGAGCGCTGTCGCCACACAAGCAGCGAAATCGTTTCTGTCTCGCTTGCACTCATTAGTGATATTGCGTTCAATTATCAATGTTGTAACGCTTATAGTTTTCTTGTTTATAGTCCGATTTCAATGCGACTTTTTAGGATAGTTTTATATAGTTAGTCTCCATTCGAATTATACAATTACAATGCTGCACTATATGAACAAATGCCTGTAGGCGGGAGAAGTTATTTATATGTATTGTGGGAAAAAGGGGAGTGGCAGTCCAAAATTTTAAATGCCAATGCATTTGCGCTGCCGCTAGGAACCTCCACACCAAAATTGGTGATCTTAGGTGCCATGGTTACTGAGATATTCGCCGAAAACACCTTTTTTTCCGAGGTGTGTCTAGTTTTTTGCTCATTGTGGGCGAATGTGGCGTGGCATCGAAAAAAAAAAAGATTCTTGTATTGACTGACTAAATATGTGATCGATTGACACCAAGCTCGAACTTGTAGCTCTTACCATCTCTGAAATCTGTTTGTTCATACGGACAGACGGACAGACAGACGGACAGACGGACATGGCTATATCGACTAGGCTTGTGATGCTGATCAATAATATATATACTTTATGGGATCTGCCACGCCTCCTTCTGGCTGTTACATACTTTTGCACAAGCCCAATATACTCTTGCAGAGAGTATAAAAATGAGCATTGATCATGTCCAAGCAGATAAAGCTGATTGTAGTCAATTTAATAATGATAATCAAAACCAGAACATTACTTCTGAATCAATGTCTGAGCCAAAGAATTGTTCTTGCCATACAAATTTTCATAAAACTGCCTCGAAAAATCACTTTCCTTGATTAAGTTAACTGTAAATAATGAAAGCATCACTGCCTTGATTGATACTGGTTCAACAACATCCATATTAAACAGGGACAAGTTATTACAATACCCCCGAAGAACTTTGTGTCATCCAATATCATTTTCATCTCTAAATTCAAAATCGCTAATAACGCAAGAAATTATAACTGATCTGCCTCTCGAATTTAAAGAAGATGCCACAATGAGTTGGAAATTGACAACATTTAATAACAAATCGTTCGATGCTATTATAGGGCAAAACATTCTCAAGCCATTAAATGCTATTATTGATTAATAATAACACTATTCAATTTCAAAATAGTTCACCATACTCTGAGGAGGTAAATCAAATTGAACCAATCAAAATAGACGATAGAACACAGAAAATTCTTTTCAATGATTTAAATCAAGAGGAAAACAATGCTCTAACTCAAATTTTAAGTAGATTTAAAGCGTTAATATTTCTTGAAGGTCAGTGTCTTAGCAATACAAACATAATTGAACTTCAGATAAAAACAGTAGTGGATAAACCTTTATATTGCAAGATTTATAGATATCCTCAAATACATGAGCAATAAATATATAAGCAAATTGAAGAAATGCTACAACAGGGAATAATACGTAAGAGCAATTCTCCATATAATGCACCTTTATGGCTCGTACCCAAAAAAGCTGATAACAGTGGAACAAAAAAATGGCGTATTGTCATTGATTATCGAAAATTGAATGAAAACACAGTAGATAATAAATTTCCTATCCCCAATATAGACGGTATATTAGATAAGTTAGGAAGAGCGCAATATTTTTCTACTATAGATCTCGCGAAAGTCTTTCACCAAATTCTCGTTCAGGAACAAGACAGGGAAAAGACAGCGTTTTCTACCCCCCACGGACATTACGAGTTTAACAGGATGCCATTTGGGCTCAAAAACGCCCCTGCCACTTTTCAACGTCTTATAAACACAGTCTTAAAAGAAGAAATAAATAGAATTTGTGTCGTCTATCTTGATGACGTCTTTATTTTTTCCACTAGTTTTTCAGAACATGTTGGCCATATTCATACAATTTTTAAAAAACTTTGTGAAGCAAATCTTAAGATTCAAATCAACAAATGCAATTTCTTCTTCAAAGAAACTCAGTTTTTGGGTCATGTTTTAACCCCCGAAGGAATTAAGCCTAACCCAGAAAAAGTTAATAGCATTCTTCAGATTAAAATTCCGAGAAATGTTAAACAAATTAGAGCTTTTCTAGGAATCACTGGGTACTATAGAAAGTTCATTAAGGAGTTTTCTCAAGTAGCTTATCCATTGATTAAATGCCTTAAAAAGGATGCTAAGATCGATGTTGATGAGCCTAACTTTATGATTGCATTTGACAAACTGAAAAGAATCATAACTGAGGCACCGGTACTTAAGTATCCGGACTTCAAGAAGAAATTTCAGCTTATAGCTGATGCTAGTAACATAGCTTTAGGTGCTGTTTTGCAACAAGATGGTCATCCTATTTGTTATGCAAGTCGTACATTGAATGACCATGAGAAAAATTATTCTTCTACACAGAAGGAACTACTAGCTATAGTGTGGGCAACAGCATATTTCCGTCCATATCTTTATGGAGTTAAATTCGACATTTTGTCCGATCACCAACCACTTAAATGGCTGACACAACAATGGAACACAACTATTTTAGGCATATTAGAAACAGTTGTTAATAGATTTAAAATACAAATAATCCTAACAGAGGAAAAAACTATGGAGTTCGAATATAAAAATAGAAATAAGAAAATTTATTTAAATTTTAATGATCTTGAAAATGGAATGGAAAACATTTTGAAGAATCATATCATAAAAGGCAAAGTAGGAATATTCAGCGAATATAATGAGAGTATATACAACAAATTTCAAAACAAAATCATCCAAATTTTTGAAGGCAATAAAAATATAAAATTTGTAAAATGCTCATTTCACGCAAACGACATTGACAACGAAGAAGATTTGTATAAAGAAATTGATCGATTCCATAAATATGATACTGGTCATTCCGGTATAAATGGAAATTACCAAAGTTTAAAAAAGATTATTTACTTTCCAAACCTTCAACACTACATCCAAAAGTATATTAACAATTGTGACATTTGTAATCGGTGTAAATATGATAGGAACCCAGTTAAAGAAAATTTTAAATATACAGAAACACCAAACGATATACATCTATATCTATATCTATACAAATTCAATGTAATGTAATTTTCTAACTTTTATTGACCGATTTTCAAAGATACAAGATACGCCACTGAATATTGAATATGGAAATTGTGATAAAAAAATTATATATAATAACATTCTAAAATATAAGGAACACTACATTACATCTGTAAATCAAACAAGAGAAGACTTTGAAGAAACTAGAAGCGAAGGATATATAAAAAACTATAAGTCTCTAAGACACAAAAATGAACCGAAATATAGAAAATTTTATTTAAATAATGTACATAGCTCCAACATAAAAAGAAAGAAGAAATATCAGACTTGAAATGAAACATAATCTACCAGAATTGTATTCCAAACACTAATATAGTGACATATTCATTCCGATTATGTCTACAGAGTTCCAAGCTTCACTTGAGAATGAATCCAACCCCCAATTATAAACATTCCCAAGCTTCACTTGAGAATAAATTCAACAATTGTAAACAAAGAGCCGTCTAGCCGGCGCATCTCCCCAATCGATCAGCATCGATTGCAATTCACATAGTCAGCATAATTTT
>JAECXC010000284.1:0-80138 GCA_018152125.1 Drosophila dunni | reverse complement strand
GATATGGGACCTTATTTTGGAATCACCACATTTAGAGCTTTAATTTTGATTTTCTTTGTGAAAACTCAACCGGTTTTTAATTGAAATACCATTTATATTCACTCTACTTCAAAATAATTATGATTTCGACAATTTAAAATTTTTTTCATTTTTTTTTTTTTTTTTAATTTTTAGGAGTTTCTAGTCGTCCTAGACGATTTTAGACCTTATTTTGGAATCACCACATTAAGAGCATTAATCTTGATTTTCTCTGTGAAAACTCAACCGAGTTTTAATTGGAATACCATTTATATTGACTCTACTTCAAAATAATTATGATTTGGACAATTTATAATATTTTTTCAACTTTTTTAGTTTTTTCATTTTTAGGCGTTTCTAGTCGTCCTAGACGATTTTATACCTTATTTTGGAATCACCACATTAAGAGCATTAATCTTGATTATCTCTGTGAAAACTCAACCGGTTTTTAATTGGAATACCATTTATATTGACTCTACTTCAAAATAATTATGATTTGGACAATTTATAATTTTTTTTCAACTTTTTTTATTTTTTCATTTTTAGGCGTTTCTAGTCGTCCTAGACGATTTTAGACCTTATTTTGGAATCACCACATTAAGAGCATTAATCTTGATTTTCTCTGTGAAAACTCAACCGGTTTTTAATTGGAATACCATTTATATTGACTCTACTTCATAATAATTATGATTTCGACAATTTAAAATTTTTTTTCAACTTTTTTTATTTTTTCATTTTTAGACGTTTCTAGTCGTCCTAGACGATTTTAGACCTTATTTTGGAATCACCACATTAAGAGCATTAATCTTGATTTTCTCTGTGAAAACTCAACCGGTTTTTAATTGGAATACCATTTATATTGACTCTACTTCAAAATAATTATGATTTGGACAATTTATAATATTTTTTCAACTTTTTTAGTTTTTTCATTTTTAGGCGTTTCTAGTCGTCCTAGACGATTTTATACCGTATTTTGGAATCACCACATTAAGAGCATTAATCTTGATTATCTCTGTGAAAACTCAACCGGTTTTTAATTTGAATAACATTTATATTGACTCTACTTCAAAATAATTATGATTTCGACAATTTAAAATTTTTTTTTACTTTTTTTATTTTGTCATTTTTGGGCGTTTCTAGTCGTCCTAGACGATTTTAGACCTTATTTTGGAATCACCACATTTAGAGCTTTAATTTTGATTTCTTTGTGAAAACTCAACCGGTTTCTAATTGAAATACCATTTATATTCACTCTACTTCAAAATAATTATGATTTCGACAATTTAAAATTTTTTTTCAACTTTTTTTATTTTTTCATTTTAAGACGTTTCTAGTCGTCTAGACGATTTTGGACCTTATTTTGGATTCACCACATTTAGAGCATTAATCTTGATTTCGACAATTTAAAATTTTTTTTCATTTTTTTTTATTTTTTCATTTTTAGACGTTTCTAGTCGTCCTAGACGATTTTAGACCTTATTTTGGAATCACCACATTAAGAGCATTAATCTTGATTTTCTCTGTGAAAAATCAACCATTTTTAATTGAAATACCATTTATATTGACTCTACTTCAAAATAATTATGATATCGACAATTTAAAAATTTTTTTCACCTTTTTTGTTTTTTTTTCATTTTTAGGCGTTTCTAGGCGTTCTAGACGATTTTGGACCTTAATTTGGAATCACCATATTTAGAGCATTAATCTTGATTTTCTCTGTGAAAACTCAACCGGTTTTTAATTGGAATACCATTTATATTGACTCTACTTCAAAATAATTATGATTTCGACAATTTAAAATTTTTTTTCAACTTTTTTTATTTTTTCATTTTAAGACGTTTCTAGTCGTCCTAGACGATTTTAGACCTTATTTTGGAATTACCACATTTAGAGCATTAATCTTGATTTCGACAATTTAAAATTTTTTTTTAACTTTTTTTATTTTTTAATTTTTAGGCGTTTCTAGTCGTCCTAGACGATTTTAGACCTTATTTTGGAATCACCACATTTAGAGCATTAATTTTGATTTTCTCTGTGAAAACTCAACCGGTTTTTAATTGGAATACCATTTATATTGACTCTACTTCAAAATAATTATGATTTCGACAATTTAAAATTTTTTTTCAACTTTTTTTATTTTTTTCATTTTTTGGCGTTTCAAGGCGTCCTAGACGATTTTGGACCTTATTTTGAAATCACCACATTTAGAGCCTTAATCTTGATTTCGACAATTAAAAATTTTTTTTTTCAACTTTTTTTATTTTTTTTATTTTTAGGCGTTTCTAGTCGTCCTAGACGATTTTAGACCATATTTTGGAATTACCACATTTAGAGCATTAATCTTGATTTCGACAATTTAAAATTTTTTTTTAACTTTTTTTATTTTTTAATTTTTAGGCGTTTCTAGTCGTCCTAGACGATTTTAGACCTTATTTTGGAATCACCACTCAACCGGTTTTTAATTGGAATACCATTTATATTGACTCTATTTCAAAATAATTATGACTTGCGACAATTTATAATTTTTTTTTCAACTTTTTTTATTTTTTCATTTTTAGGCGTTTCTAGTCGTCCTAGACGATTTTAGACCTTATTTTGGAATCACCACATTTAGAGCTTTAATCTTGATTTTCTCTGTGAAAACTCAACCGGTTTTTAATTGGAATACCATTTATATTGACTTTACTTCAAAATAATTATGATTTCGACAATTTAAAATTTTTTTTCTACTTTTTTTATTTTGTCATTTTTAGGCGTTTCTAGTCGTCCCAGACGATTTTAGACCTTATTTTGGAATCACCACATTTAGAGCATTAATCTTGATTTCGACAATTTAAAATTTTTTTTAAACTTTTTTTATTTTTTTATTTTTAGGCGTTTCTAGTCGTCCTAGACGATTTTAGACCTTATTTTGGAATCACCACATTTAGAGCATTAATCTTGATTTTCTCTGTGAAAACTCAACCATTTTTAATTGAAATACCATTTATATTGACTCTACTTCAAAATAATTATGATTTCGACAATTTAAAATTTTTTTCACCTTTTTTTTTTTTTCATTTTTAGGCGTTTCAAGGCGTCCTAGACGATTTTGGACCTTATTTTGGAATCACCACATTTAGAGCATTAATCTTGATTTCGACAATTTAAAATTTTTTTTAAACTTTTTTTATTTTTTAATTTTTAGGCGTTTCTAGTCGTCCTAGACGATTTTAGACCTTATTTTGGAATCACCACATTTAGAGCATTAATCTTGATTTTCTCTGTGAAAACTCAACCGGTTTTTAATTGGAATACCATTTATATTGACTCTACTTCAAAATAATTATGATTTGGACAATTTATAATTTTTTTTTAAACTTTTTTTATTTTTTCATTTTTAGGCGTTTCTAGTCGTCCTAGACGATTTTAGACCTTATTTTGGAATCACCACATTTAGAGCATTAATCTTGATTTTCTCTGTGAAACCTCAACCGGTTTTTAATTGGAATACCATTTATATTGACTCTACTTCAAAATAATTATGATTTGGACAATTTATAATTATTTTTTAAATTTTTTTTTTTTTTCATTTTTAGGCGTTTCTAGTCGTCCTAGACGATTTCAGACCTTATTTTGGAATCACCACATTAAGAGCATTAGTCTTGATTATCTCTGTGAAAACTCAACCGGTTTTTAATTGGAATACCATTTATATTGACTATACTTCAAAATAATTATGATTTCGACAATTTAAAATTTTTTTTCTACTTTTTTTATTTTGTCATTTTTAGGCGTTTCTAGTCGTCCTAGACGATTTAGACCTTATTTTGGAATCACCACATTTAGAGCATTAATCTTGATTTTCTCTGTGAAAACTCAACCATTTTAAATTGAAATACCATTTATATTGACTCGACTTCAAAATAATTATGATTTCGACAATTTAAAATTTTTTTCACTTTTTTTTTTTTTTTCATTTTTAGGCGTTTCTAGGCGTCCTAGACGATTTTGGACCTTAATTTGGAATCACCATGTTTAGAGCATTAATCTTGATTTCGACAATTTAAAATTTTTTACTCAACAAATTTTTTTTTTAATTATTTTTCATTTTTAGGCGTTTCTAGTCGTCCTAGACGATTTTAGACCTTATTTTGGAATCACCATGTTTAGAGCATTAATCTTGATTTCGACAATTTATAATTTTTTTTCAACTTTTTTTATTTTTTTATTTTTTAGGCGTTTCTAGTCGTCCTAGACGATTTTAGACCTTATTTTGGAATCACCACATTTAGAGCATTAATCTTGATTTCGACAATTTAAAATTTTTTTTCTACTTTTTTTTTTTTTGTCATTTTTAGGCGTTTCTAGTCGTCCTAGACGATTTTAGACATTATTTTGGAATCACCACATTTAGAGCATTCATCTTGATTTTCTCTGTAAAAACTCAACCATTTTTAATTGAAATACCATTTATATTGACTCTACTTCAAAATAATTATGATTTCGACAATTTAAAATTTTATTTTGTCATTTTTAGGCTTTTCTAGTCGTCCTAGACGATTTTAGACCTTTTTTTTGGAATCACCACATTTAGAGCATTAATCTTGATTTTCTCTGTGAAAACTCAACCAGTTTTAATTGAAATACCATTCATATTGACTCTACTTCAAAATAATTATGATTTCGACAATTTAACATTTTTTTTCAACTTTTTTTTATTTTTTCAGTTTTAGGCGTTTCTAGTCGTCCTAGACGATTTTAGACCTTATTTTGGAATCACCACATTTAGAGCATTAATCTTGATTTTCTCTGTGAAAACTCAACCATTTTAAATTGAAATACCATTTATATTGACTCGACTTCAAAATAATTATGATTTCGAGAATTTAAAATTATTTTTTAAATTTTTTTTATTTTTTCATTTTTAGGCGTTTCTAGTCGTCCTAGACGATTTTAGACCTTATTTTGGAATCACCACATTTAGAGCATTAATCTTGATTTCGACAATTTATAATTTTTTTTCAACTTTTTTTATTTTTTCATTTTTAGGCGTTTCTAGTCGTCCTAGACGATTTCAGACCTTATTTTGGAATCACCACATTAAGAGCATTAATCTTGATTTTCTCTGTGAAAACTCAACCGGTTTTTAATTGGAATACCATTTATATTGACTATACTTCAAAATAATTATGATTTCGACAATTTAAAATTTTTTTTCTACTTTTTTTTATTTTGTCATTTTTAGGCGTTTCTAGTCGTCCTAGACGATTTTAGACCTTATTTTGGAATCACCACATTTAGAGCATTAATCTTGATTTTCTCTGTGAAAACTCAACCATTTTAAATTGAAATACCATTTATATTGACTCGACTTCAAAATAATTATGATTTCGAGAATTTAAAATTTTTTTTCAACTTTTTTTATTTTTTCATTTTTAGGCGTTTCTAGTCGTCCTAGACGATTTTGGACCTTATTTTGGAATCACCATGTTTAGAGCATTAATCTTGATTTCGACAATTTAAAATTTTTTTTCAACTTTTTTTATTATTTCATTTTTAGGCGTTTCTAGTCGTCCTAGACGATTTTAGACCTTATTTTGGAATCACCATGTTTAGAGCATTAATCTTGATTTCGACAATTTATAATTTTTTTTCAACTTTTTTATTTTTTCATTTTTAGGCGTTTCTAGTCGTCCTAGACGATTTTAGACCTTATTTTGGAATCACCACATTTAGAGCATTAATCTTGATTTCGACAATTTAAAATTTTTTTTCTACTTTTTTTTCCTTTTTATTTTGTCATTTTTAGGCGTTTCTAGTCGTCCTAGACGATTTTAGACATTATTTTGGAATCACCACATTTAGAGCATTCATCTTGATTTTCTCTGTAAAAACTCAACCATTTTTAATTGAAATACCATTTATATTGACTCTACTTCAAAATAATTATGATTTCGACAATTTAAAATTTTTTTATTTTGTCATTTTTAGGCTTTTCTAGTCGTCCTAGACGATTTTAGACCTTTTTTTGGAATCACCACATTTAGAGCATTAATCTTGATTTTCTCTGTGAAAACTCAACCAGTTTTAATTGAAATACCATTCATATTGACTCTACTTCAAAATAATTATGATTTCGACAATTTAACATTTTTTTTTCAACTTTTTTTATTTTTTCAGTTTTAGGCGTTTCTAGTCGTCCTAGACGATTTTAGACCTTATTTTGGAATCACCACATTTAGAGCATTAATCTTGATTTTCTCTGTGAAAACTCAACCATTTTAAATTGAAATACCATTTATATTGACTCGACTTCAAAATAATTATGATTTCGAGAATTTAAAATTATTTTTTAAATTTTTTTATTTTTTCATTTTTAGGCGTTTCTAGTCGTCCTAGACGATTTCAGACCTTATTTTGGAATCACCACATTAAGAGCATTAGTCTTGATTATCTCTGTGAAAACTCAACCGGTTTTTAATTGGAATACCATTTATATTGACTATACTTCAAAATAATTATGATTTCGACAATTTAAAATTTTTTTTCTACTTTTTTTATTTTGTCATTTTTAGGCGTTTCTAGTCGTCCTAGACGATTTAGACCTTATTTTGGAATCACCACATTTAGAGCATTAATCTTGATTTTCTCTGTGAAAACTCAACCATTTTAAATTGAAATACCATTTATATTGAAACCATTAATTGACTCGACTTCAAAATAATTATGATTTCGACAATTTAAAATTTTTTTTCAACTTTTTTTTTTTTTTTCATTTTTAGGCGTTTCTAGGCGTCCTAGACGATTTTAGACCTTAATTTTGGAATCACCACATTTAGAGCATTAATCTTGATTTCGACAATTTAAAATTTTTTTTCAACTTTTTTATTTTTATTTCATTTTTAGGCGTTTCTAGTCGTCCTAGACGATTTTAGACCTTATTTTGGAATCACCACATTTAGAGCATTAATCTTGATTTTCTCTGTAAAAACTCAACCATTTTTAATTGAAATACCATTTATATTGACTCTACTTCAAAATAATTATGATTTCGACAATTTAAAATTTTTTTTTTGTCATTTTTAGGCGTTTCTAGTCGTCCTAGACGATTTTAGACCTTATTTTGGAATCACCACATTTAGAGCATTAATCTTGATTTTCTCTGTGAAAACTCAACCAGTTTTAATTGAAATACCATTCATATTGACTCTACTTCAAAATAATTATGATTTCGACAATTTAAAATTTTTTTTTAACTTGTTTTATTTTTTCATTTTTAGGCGTTTCTAGTCGTCCTAGACGATTTTAGACCTTATTTTGGAATCACCACATTTAGAGCATTAATCTTGATTTTCTCTGTGAAAACTCAACCATTTTTAAATTGAAATACCATTTATATTGACTCTACTTCAAAATAATTATGATTTCGAGAATTTAAAATTATTTTTTAAATTTTTTTATTTTTTCATTTTTAGGCGTTTCTAGTCGTCCTAGACGATTTTAGACCTTATTTTGGAATCACCACATTTAGAGCATTAATCTTGATTTCGACAATTTATAATTTTTTTTTAACTTTTTTTATTTTTTTCATTTTTAGGCGTTTTTAGTCGTCCTAGACGATTTTAGACCTTATTTTGGAATCACCACATTAAGAGCATTAATCTTGATTATCTCTGTGAAAACTCAACCGGTTTTTAATTGGAATACCATTTATATTGACTTTACTTCAAAATAATTATGATTTCGACAATTTACAATTTTTTTTCTACTTTTTTTATTTTGTCATTTTTAGGCGTTTCTAGTCGTCCTAGACGATTTTAGACCTTATTTTGGAATCACCACATTTAGAGCATTAATCTTGATTTCGACAATTTAAAATTTTTTTCTTTAACTTTTTTTATTTTTGTCATTTTTAGGCGTTTCTAGTCGTCCTAGACGATTTTAGACATTATTTTGGAATCACCACATTTAGAGCATTCATCTTGATTTTCTCTGTAAAAACTCAACCAGTTTTTAATTGAAATACCATTTATATTGACTCTACTTCAAAATAATTATGTTTTCGACAATTTAAAATTTTTTATTTTGTCATTTTTAGGCGTTTCTAGTCGTCCTAGACGATTTTAGACCTTATTTTGGAATCACCACATTTAGAGCATTAATCTTGATTTTCTCTGTGAAAACTCAACCAGTTTTTAATTGAAATACCATTCATATTGACTCTACTTCAAAATAATTATGATTTCGACAATTTAAAATTTTTTTCAACTTTTTTTTTTTTTTCATTTTTAGGCGTTTCTAGTCGTCCTAGACGATTTTAGACCTTATTTTGGAATCACCACATTTAGAGCATTAATCTTGATTTTCTCTGTGAAAACTCAACCAGTTTTTAATTGGAATACCATTTATATTGACTCTACTTCAAAATAATTATGATTTCGACAATTTAAAATTTTTTTTAAATTTTTTTTATTTTTTCATTTTTAGGCGTTTCTAGTCGTCCTAGACGATTTTAGACCTTATTTTGGAATCACCACATTTAGAGCATTAATCTTGATTTCGACAATTTATAATTTTTTTTCAACTTTTTTTTTATTTTTTCATTTTTAGGCGTTTCTAGTCGTCCTAGACGATTTTAGACCTTATTTTGGAATCACCACATTTAGAGCATTAATCTTGATTATCTCTGTGAAAACTCAACCGGTTTTTAATTGGAATACCATTTATATTGACTTTACTTCAAAATAATTATGATTTCGACAATTTAAAATTTTTTTTTTACTTTTTTTATTTTTCATTTTTAGGCGTTTCTAGTCGTCCTAGACGATTTTGGACCTTATTTTGGAATCACCACATTTAGAGCATTAATCTTGATTTCGACAATTTATTATTTTTTTTTTTTTAACTTTTTTAATTTTTCATTTTTAGGCGTTTCTAGTCGTCCTAGACGATTTTGGACCTTATTTTGGAATCACCACATTAAGAGCATTAGTCTTGATTTTCTCTGTGAAAACTCAACCGGTTTTTAATTGGAATACCATTTTGTTGACTCTACTTTAAAATAATTATGATTTCGACAATTTATATTTTTTTTCAATTTTTTTTTATTTTTTCATTTTTAGGCGTTTCATGGCGTTCTAGACGATTTTGGACCTTATTTTGGAATCACCACATTTAGAGCTTTAATCTTGATTTTCTTTGTGAAAACTCAACCGGTTTTTAATTGAAATACCATTTATATTGACTCTACTTCAAAATAATTATGATTTCGACAATTTAAAATTTTTTTCACCTTTTTTTTATTTTTTTCATTTTTAGGCGTTTCTAGGCGTCCTAGACGATTTTGGACCTTATTTTGGAATCACCACATTTAGAGCATTAATCTTGATTTTCTCTGTGAAAACTCAACCGGTTTTTAATTGGAATACCATTTATATTGACTCTACTTCAAAATAATTATGATTTGGACAATTTATAATTTTTTTCAACTTATTTTATTTTTTTCATTTTTAGGCGTTTCTAGTCGTCCTAGACGATTTTAAACCTTATTTTGGAATCACCACATTTAGAGCATTAATCTTGATTTCGACAATTTAAAATTTTTTTTCAACTTTTTTTATTTTTTTCATTTTTAGGCGTTTCTAGTCGTCCTAGACGATTTTAGACCTTATTTTGGAATCACCACATTTAGAGCATTAATCTTGATTTTCTCTGTGAAAACTCAACCGGTTTTTAATTGGAATACCATTTATATTGACTCTACTTCAAAATAATTATGATTTGGACAATTTAAAATTTTTTTTCTACTTTTTTTTTTTTGTCATTTTTAGGCGTTTCTAGTCGTCCTAGACGATTTTAGACCTTATTTTGGAAACACCACATTAAGAGCATTAATCTTGATTTTCTCTGTGAAAACTCAACCATTTTTAATTGAAATACCATTTATATTGACTCTACTTCAAAATAATTACGATTTCGACAATTTAAAATTTTTTTCACCTTTTTTTTGTTTTTTCATTTTTTGGCGTTTCTAGGCGTCCTAGACGATTTTGGACCTTAATTTGGAATCAGCATATTTAGAGCATTAATCTTGATTTCGACAATTTAAAATTTTTTTTTCCACTTTTTTTATTTTTTCATTTTTAGGCGTTTCTAGTCGTCCTAGACGATTTTAGACCTTATTTTGGAATCTCCACATTGAGAGCATTAATCTTGATTTTCTCTGTGAAAACTCAACCGATTTTTAATTGAAATACCATTTATATTGACTCTACTTCAAAATAATTATGATTTCGACAATTTAAAATTTTTTTCACTTTTTTTTGTTTTTTTCATTTTTAGGCGTTTTTATGCGTCCTAGACGATTTTGGACCTTAATTTGGAATCACCATATTTAGAGCATTAATCTTGATTTTCTCTGTGAAAACTCAACCGGTTTTTAATTGAAATACCATTTATATTGACTCTACTTCAAAATAATTATGATTTCGACAATTTAAAATTTTTTTTCAACTTTTTTTATTATTTCATTTTTCGGCGTTTCAAGGCGTCCTAGACGATTTTGGACTTTAGTTTGAAATCACCACATTTAGAGCCTTAATCTTGAATTCGACAATTTAAAATTTTTTTTTCAACTTTTTTTATTTTTTCATTTTTAGGCGTTTCTAGTCGTTCTAGACGATTTTAGACCTTATTTTGGAATCACCACGTTTAGAGCATTAATCTTGATTTTCTCTGTGAAAACTCAACCGGTTTTTAATTGGAATACCATTTATATTGACTTTACTTAAAAATAATTATGATTTCGACAATTTAAAATTTTTTTTCTCCTTTTTTTTATTTTGTCATTTTTAGGCGTTTCTAGTCGTCCTAGACGATTTTAGACCTTATTTTGGAATCACCACATTTAGAGCATTAATCTTGATTTTCTCTGTGAAAACTCAACCGATTTTTAATTGGAATACCATTTATATTGACTTTACTTCAAAATAATTATGATTTCGACAATTTAAAATTTTTTTTCAACTTTTTTTATTTTGTCATTTTTAGGCGTTTCTAGTCGTCCCAGACGATTTTAGACCTTATTTTGGAATCACCACATTTAGAGCATTAATCTTGATTTTCTCTGTGTAAACTCAACCATTTTTAATTGAAATACCATTTATTTTGACTCTACTTCAAAATAATTATGATTTGGACAATTTATAATTTTTTTTCAACTTTTTTTTTTTTTTTTTCATTTTTAGGCGTTTCTAGTCGTCCTAGACGATTTTAGACCTTATTTTGGAATCACCACATTTAGAGCATTAATCTTGATTTCGACAATTTCAAATTTTTTTTTTCAACTTTTTTTTATTATTTTTCATTTTTTAGGCGTTTCAAGGCGTCCTAGACGATTTTGGACCTTATTTTGGAATCACCACATTTAGAGCATTAATCTTGATTTTCTCTGTGAAACCTCAACCGGTTTTTAATTGGAATACCATTTACATTGACTCTACTTCAAAATAATTATGATTTCGACAATTTAAAATTTTTTTTCACTTTTTTTTTTTTTTTCATTTTTAGGCGTTTCTAGTCGTCCTAGACGATTTTAGACCTTATTTTGGAATCACCACATTTAGAGCATTAATCTTGATTTTCTCTGTGAAAACTCAACCGGTTTTTAATTGGAATACCATATATATTGACTTTACTTCAAAATAATTATGATTTCGACAATTTAAAATTTTATTTTGTCATTTTTAGGCGTTTCTAGTCGTCCTAGACGATTTTAGACCTTATTTTGGAATCACCACATTTAGAGCATTAATATTGATTTTCTCTGTGAAAACTCAACCATTTTTAATTGAAATACCATTCATATTGACTCTACTTCAAAATAATTATGATTTCGACAATTTAAAATTTTATTTTGTCATTTTTAGGCGTTTCTAGTCGTCCTAGACGATTTTAGACCTTATTTTGGAATCACCACATTTAGAGCATTAATATTGATTTTCTCTGTGAAAACTCAACCATTTTTAATTGAAATACCATTCATATTGACTCTACTTCAAAATAATTATGATTTCGACAATTTAAAATTTTTTTTCAACTTTTTTTATTTTTTCATTTTTAGGCGTTTCTAGTCGTCCTAGACGATTTAAGACCTTATTTTGGAATCACCACATTAAGAGCATTAATCTTGATTATCTCTGTGAAAACTCAACCGGTTTTTAATTGGAATACCATTTATATTGACTTTACTTCAAAATAATTATGATTTCGACAATTTAAAATTTTTTTTCTACTTTTTTTATTTTGTCATTTTTAGGCGTTTCTAGTCGTCCTAGACGATTTTAGACCTTATTTTGGAATCACCACATTTAGAGCATTAATCTTGATTTCGACAATTTATAATTTTTTTTCAACTTTTTTTATTTTTTTTCATTTTTAGGCGTTTCTAGTCGTCCTAGACGATTTTAGACCTTATTTTGGAATCACCACATTAAGAGCATTAGTCTTGATTTTCTCTGTGAAAACTCAACCGGTTTTTAATTGGAATACCATTTATATTGACTTTACTTCAAAATAATTATGGTTTCGACAATTTAAAATTGTTTTTCTACTTTTTTTTTTTTTTGTCATTTTTAGGCGTTTCTAGTCGTCCTAGACGATTTTAGACATTATTTTGGAATCACCACATTTAGAGCATTCATCTTGATTTTCTCTGTAAAAACTCAACCGGTTTTTAATTGAAATACCATTTATATTGACTCTACTTCAAAATAATTATGATTTCGACAATTTAAAATTTTTTTCTACTTTTTTTTATTTTGTCATTTTTAGGCGTTTCAAGGCGTCCTAGACGATTTTGGACCTTATTTTGGAATCACCACATTAAGAGCATTAATCTTGATTTTCTCTGTGAAAACTCAACCGGTTTTTAATTGGAATACCATTTATATTGACTCTACTTCAAAATAATTATGATTTCGACAATTTAAAATTTTTTTCAACTTTTTTTATTTTTTCATTTTTAGGCGTTTCTAGTCGTCCTAGACGATTATAAACCTTATTTTGGAATCACCACATTTACAGCATTAATCTTGATTTCGACAATTTAAAATTTTTTTTAAACTTTTTTTATTTATTCATTTTTAGGCGTTTCTAGTCGTCCTAGACGATTTTAGACCTTATTTTGGAATCACCACATTTAGAGCATTAATCTTGATTTTCTCTGTGAAAACTCAACCGGTTTTTAATTGGAATACCATTTATATTGACTCTACTTCAAAATAATTATGATTTCGACAATTTAAAATTTTTTTCAACTTTTTTTATTTTTTCATTTTTAGGCGTTTCTAGTCGTCCTAGACGATTATAAACCTTATTTTGGAATCACCACATTTAGAGCATTAATCTTGATTTTCTCTGTGAAAACTCAACCATTTTTAATTGAAATACCATTCATATTGACTCTACTTCAAAATAATTATGATTTCGACAATTTAAAATTTTTTTTCAACTTTTTTTATTTTTTCATTTTTAGGCGTTTCTAGTCGTCCTAGACGATTTAAGACCTTATTTTGGAATCACCACATTAAGAGCATTAATCTTGATTATCTCTGTGAAAACTCAACCGGTTTTTAATTGGAATACCATTTATATTGACTTTACTTCAAAATAATTATGATTTCGACAATTTAAAATTTTTTTTCTACTTTTTTTTATTTTGTCATTTTTAGGCGTTTCTAGTCGTCCTAGACGATTTTAGACCTTATTTTGGAATCACCACATTTAGAGCATTAATCTTGATTTCGACAATTTATAATTTTTTTTCAACTTTTTTTTTTTTTTTTCATTTTTAGGCGTTTCTAGTCGTCCTAGACGATTTTAGACCTTATTTTGGAATCACCACATTAAGAGCATTAGTCTTGATTTTCTCTGTGAAAACTCAACCGGTTTTTTAATTGGAATACCATTTATATTGACTTTACTTCAAAATAATTATGGTTTCGACAATATAAAATTTTTTTTCTACTTTTTTTATTTTGTCATTTTTAGGCGTTTCTAGTCGTCCTAGACGATTTTAGACCTTATTTTGGAATCACCACATTTAGAGCATTCATCTTGATTTTCTCTGTAAAAACTCAACCATTTTTAATTGAAATACCATTTATATTGACTCTACTTCAAAATAATTATGATTTCGACAATTTAAAATTTTTTTTATTTTGTCATTTTTAGGCGTTTCTAGTCGTCCTAGACGATTTTAGACCTTATTTTGGAATCACCACATTAAGAGCATTAATCTTGATTTTCTCTGTGAAAACTCAACCATTTTTAATTGAAATACCATTCATATTGACTCTACTTCAAAATAATTATGATTTCGACAATTTAAAATTTTTTTTCAACTTTTTTTATTTTTTTCATTTTTAGGCGTTTCTAGTCGTCCTAGACGATTTAAGACCTTATTTTGGAATCACCACATTAAGAGCATTAATCTTGATTATCTCTGTGAAAACTCAACCGGTTTTTAATTGGAATACCATTTATATTGACTTTACTTCAAAATAATTATGATTTCGACAATTTAAAATTTTTTTTTCACTTTTTTTATTTTGTCATTTTTAGGCGTTTCAAGGCGTCCTAGACGATTTTGGACCTTATTTTGGAATCACCACATTTAGAGCATTAATCTTGATTTTCTCTGTGAAAACTCAACCGGTTTTTAATTGGAATACCATTTATATTGACTCTACTTCAAAATAATTATGATTTCGACAATTTAAAATTTTTTTTCAACTTTTTTTATTTTTTCATTTTTAGGCGTTTCTAGTCGTCCTAGACGATTTTAGACCTTATTTTGGAATCACCACATTTAGAGCATTAATCTTGATTTCGACAATTTAAAATTTTTTTTTAACTTTTTTTATTTATTCATTTTTAGGCGTTTCTAGTCGTCCTAGACGATTTTAGACCTTATTTTGGAATCACCACATTTAGAGCATTAATCTTGATTTTCTCTGTGAAAACTCAACCGGTTTTTAATTGGAATACCATTTATATTGACTCTACTTCAAAATAATTATGATTTCGACAATTTAAAATTTTTTTTCAACTTTTTTTATTTTTTCATTTTTAGGCGTTTCTAGTCGTCCTAGACGATTTTAGACCTTATTTTGGAATCACCACATTTAGAGCATTAATCTTGATTTCGACAATTTAAAATTTTTTTTCAACTTTTTTTATTTATTCATTTTTAGGCGTTTCTAGTCGTCCTAGACGATTTTAGACCTTATTTTGGAATCACCACATTTAGAGCATTAATCTTGATTTTCTCTGTGAAAACTCAACCATTTTTAATTGAAATACCATTTATTTTGACTCTACTTCAAAATAATTATGATTTCGACAATTTAAAATTTTTTTCACCTTTTTTTTTTTTTTTTCATTTTTAGGCGTTTCTAGGCGTCCTAGACGATTTTGGACCTTATTTTGGAATCACCACATTTAGAGCATTAATCTTGATTTCGACAATTTAAAATTTTTTTTTAACTTTTTTTATTTTTTCATTTTTAAGCGTTTCTAGTCGTCCTAGACGATTTTAGACCTTATTTTGGAATCACCACATTTAGAGCATTAATTTTGATTTTCTCTGTGAAAACTCAACCGGTTTTTAATTGGAATACCATTTATATTGACTCTACTTCAAAATAATTATGATTTGGACAATTTATAATTTTTTTTCAACTTTTTTTATTTTTTCATTTTTAGGCGTTTTTAGTCATCCTAGACGATTTTAGACCTTATTTTGGAATCACCACATTTAGAGCATTAATCTTGATTTCGACAATTTCAAATTTTTTTTCAACTTTTTTTATTATTTTTCATTTTTAGGCGTTTCAAGGCGTCCTAGACGATTTTGGACCTTATTTTGGAATCACCACATTTAGAGCATTAATCTTGATTTTCTCTGTGAAACCTCAACCGGTTTTTAATTGGAATACCATTTATATTGACTCTACTTCAAAATAATTATGATTTCGACAATTTAAATTTTTTTCACTTTTTTTTTTTTTTCATTTTTAGGCGTTTCTAGTCGTCCTAGACGATTTTAGACCTTATTTTGGAATCACCACATTTAGAGCATTAATCTTGATTTTCTCTGTGAAAACTCAACCGGTTTTTAATTGGAATACCATTTATATTGACTTTACTTCAAAATAATTATGATTTCGACAATTTAAAATTTTTTTTTTATTTTTGTCATTTTTAGGCGTTTCTAGTCGTCCTAGACGATTTTAGACCTTATTTTGGAATCACCACATTTAGAGCATTAATCTTGATTTTCTCTGTGAAAACTCAACCGGTTTTTAATTGAAATACCATTCATATTGACTCTACTTCAAAATAATTATGATTTCGACAATTTAAAATTTTTTTTTTTATTTTTTCATTTTTAGGCGTTTCTAGTCGTCCTAGACGATTTTAGACCTTATTTTGGAATCACCACATTTAGAGCATTAATCTTGATTTTCTCTGTGAAAACTCAACCGGTTTTTAATTGAAATACCATTCATATTGACTCTACTTCAAAATAATTATGATTTCGACAATTTAAAATTTTTTTTCAACTTTTTTTATTTTTTCATTTTTAGGCGTTTCTAGTCGTCCTAGACGATTTAAGACCTTATTTTGGAATCACCACATTAAGAGCATTAATCTTGATTATCTCTGTGAAAACTCAACCGGTTTTTAATTGGAATACCATTTATATTGACTTTACTTCAAAATAATTATGATTTCGACAATTTAAAATTTTTTTCTACTTTTTTTATTTTGTCATTTTTAGGCGTTTCTAGTCGTCCTAGACGATTTTAGACCTTATTTTGGAATCACCACATTTAGAGCATTAATCTTGATTTCGACAATTTATAATTTTTTTTCAACTTTTTTTATTTTTTTTCATTTTTAGGCGTTTCTAGTCGTCCTAGACGATTTTAGACCTTATTTTGGAATCACCACATTAAGAGCATTAATCTTGATTTTCTCTGTGAAAACTCAACCGGTTTTTAATTGGAATACCATTTATATTGACTTTACTTCAAAATAATTATGGTTTCGACAATTTAAAATTTTTTTTCTACTTTTTTTATTTTGTCATTTTTAGGCGTTTCTAGTCGTCCTAGACGATTTTAGACCTTATTTTGGAATCACCACATTTAGAGCATTAATCTTGATTTTCTCTGTAAAAACTCAACCATTTTTAATTGAAATACCATTTATATTGACTCTACTTCAAAATAATTATGATTTCGACAATTTAAAATTTTTTTCATTTTTTTTATTTTTTTCATTTTTAGGCGTTTCTAGTCGTCCTAGACGATTTTAGACCTTATTTTGGAATCACCACATTTAGAGCATTAATCTTGATTTTCTCTGTGAAAACTCAACCGGTTTTTAATTGGAATACCATTTATATTGACTTTACTTCAAAATAATTATGGTTTCGACAATTTAAAATTTTTTTTCTACTTTTTTTATTTTGTCATTTTTAGGCGTTTCTAGTCGTCCTAGACGATTTTAGACCTTATTTTGGAATCACCACATTTAGAGCATTAATCTTGATTTTCTCTGTAAAAACTCAACCATTTTTAATTGAAATACCATTTATATTGACTCTACTTCAAAATAATTATGATTTCGACAATTTAAAATTTTTTTTTTTATTTTGTCATTTTTAGGCGTTTCTAGTCGTCCTAGACGATTTTAGACCTTATTTTGGAATCACCACATTTAGAGCATTAATCTTGATTTTCTCTGTGAAAACTCAACCAGTTTTTAATTGAAATACCATTTATATTGACTCTACTTCAAAATAATTATGATTTCGACAATTTAAAATTTTTTTTCAACTTTTTTTATTTTTTCATTTTTAGGCGTTTCTAGTCGTCCTAGACGATTTTAGACCTTATTTTGGAATCACCACATTAAGAGCATTAATCTTGATTATCTCTGTGAAAACTCAACCGGTTTTTAATTGGAATACCATTTATATTGACTCTACTTCAAAATAATTATGATTTCGACAATTTAAAATTTTTTTTCTACTTTTTTTATTTTTGTCATTTTTAGGCGTTTCAAGGCGTCCTAGACGATTTTGGACCTTATTTTGGAATCACCACATTTAGAGCATTAATCTTGATTTTCTCTGTGAAAACTCAACCGGTTTTTAATTGGAATACCATTTATATTGACTCTACTTCAAAATAATTATGATTTCGACAATTTAAAATTTTTTTTCAACTTTTTTTATTTTTTTCATTTTTAGGCGTTTCTAGTCGTCCTAGACGATTTTAAACCTTATTTTGGAATCACCACATTTAGAGCATTAATCTTGATTTCGACAATTTAAAATTTTTTTTTAAACTTTTTTTATTTATTCATTTTTAGGCGTTTCTAGTCGTCCTAGACGATTTTAGACCTTATTTTGGAATCACCACATTTAGAGCATTAATCTTGATTTTCTCTGTGAAAACTCAACCGGTTTTTAATTGGAATACCATTTATATTGACTCTACTTCAAAATAATTATGATTTGGACAATTTAAAATTTTTTTTCTACTTTTTTAATTTTGTCATTTTTAGGCGTTTCTAGTCGTCCTAGACGATTTTAGACCTTATTTTGGAATCACCACATTTAGAGCATTAATCTTGATTTCGACAATTTAAAATTTTTTTTCAACTTTTTTTATTTTTTCATTTTTCGGCGTTTCTAGGCGTCCTAGACGATTTTGGACCTTTAATTGGAATCACCATATTTAGAGCATTAATCTTGATTTTCTCTGTGAAAATTCAACCGGTTTTTAATTGAAATACCATTTATATTGACTCTACTTCAAAATAATTATGATTTCGACAATTTAAAATTTTTTTTCAACTTTTTTTATTTTTTCATTTTTAGGCGTTTCAAGGCGTCCTAGACGATTTTGGACCTTATTTTGGAATCACCACATTTAGAGCATTAATCTTGATTTCGACAATTTAAAATTTTTTTTCAACTTTTTTTATTTTTTCATTTTTAGGCGTTTCTAGTCGTCCTAGACGATTTTAGACCTTATTTTGGAATCACCACATTTAGAGCATTAATCTTGATTTTCTCTGTGAAAACTCAACCGGTTTTTAATTGGAATACCATTTATATTGACTCTACTTCAAAATAATTATGATTTCGACAATTTAAAATTTTTTTTTCAACTTTTTTTATTTTTTCATTTTTAGGCGTTTCTAGTCGTCCTAGACGATTTTAGACCTTATTTTGGAATCACCACATTTAGAGCATTAATCTTGATTTTCTCTGTGAAAACTCAACCGGTTTTTAATTGGAATACCATTTATATTGACTCTACTTCAAAATAATTATGATTTGGACAATTTAAAATAAATAATTTTTTCAACTTTTTTATTTTTTCATTTTTAGGCGTTTCTAGTCGTCCTAGACGATTTTAAACCTTATTTTGGAATCACCACATTAAGAGCATTAGTCTTGATTTTTTCTGTGAAAACTCAACCGGTTTTTAATTGGAATACCATTTATATTGACTCTACTTCAAAATAATTATGATTTCGACAATTTAAAATTTTTTTTCAACTTTTTTTATTTTTTTCATTTTTAGGCGTTTCTAGGCGTCCTAGACGATTTTGGACCTTATTTTGGAATCACCACATTTAGAGCATTAATCTTGATTTTCTCTGTGAAAACTCAACCGGTTTTTAATTGGAATACCATTTATATTGACTTTACCTCAAAATAATTATGATTTCGACAATTTAAAATTTTTTTTCTACTTTTTTTATTTTGTCATTTTTAGGCGTTTCTAGGCGTCCTAGACGATTTTAGACCTTATTTTGGAATCACCACATTTAGAGCATTAATCTTGATTTTCTCTGTGAAAACTCAACCAGTTTTTAATTGAAATACCATTTATATTGACTCTACTTCAAAATAATTATGATTTCGACAATTTAAAATTTTTTTCACCTTTTTTTTTTTTTTTTCATTTTTAGGCGTTTCAAGGCGTCCTAGACGATTTTGGACCTTATTTTGGAATCACCACATTTAGAGCTATAATCTTGATTTTCTTTGTAAAAACTCAACCGGTTTTTAATTTAAATACCATTTATATTGACTCTACTTTAAAATAATTATGATTTCGACAATTTAAAATTTTTTTTCAACTTTTTTTATTATTTCATTTGAAAACGTTTCTAGTCGTCCTAGACGATTTTAGACCTTATTTTGGAATCACCACATTTAGAGCATTAATCTTGATTTCGACAATTTAAAATTTTTTTTTCAACTTTTTTTATTTTTTCATTTTTAGGCGTTTCTAGTAGTCCTAGACGATTTTGGACCTTATTTTGGAATCACCACATTTAGAGCATTAATCTTAATTTTCTCTGTGAAAACTCAACCGATTTTTAATTGGAATACCATTTATATTGACTCTACTTCAAAATAATTATGATTTGGACAATTTATAATTTTTTTTCAACTTTTTTATTTTTTCATTTTTAGGCGTTTCTAGTCGTCCTAGACGATTTTAGACCTTATTTTGGAATCACCACATTTAGAGCATTAGTCTTGATTTTTTCTGTGAAAACTCAACCGGTTTTTAATTGGAATACCATTTATATTGACTCTACTTCAAAATAATTATGATTTGGACAATTTTTAATTTTTTTTCAACTTTTTTTATTTTTTCATTTTTAGGCGTTTCTTAATTTTAATTAATCTAGATTATCTTTGTGAAAACTCAACCGGTTTTTAATTGGAATACCATTTATATTGACTTTACCTCAAAATAATTATGATTTCGACAATTTAAAATTTTTTTTCTACTATTTTTATTTGGTCATTTTTAGGCGTTTCTAGTCGTCCTAGTCGATTTTAGACCTTATTTTGGAATCACCACATTTAGAGCATTAATCTTGATTTTCTCTGTGAAAACTCAACCATTTTTATTTTGAAATACCATTTATATTGACTCTACTTCAAAATAATTATGATTTCGACAATTTAAAATTTTTTTCACCTTTTTTTTGTTTTTTCATTTTTAGGCGTTTCTAGTCGTCCTAGACGATTTTGGACCTTATTTTGGAATCACCACATTTAGAGCTATAATCTTGATTTTCTTTGTAAAAACTCAACCGGTTTTTAATTGAAATACCATTTATATTGACTCTACTTCAAAATAATTATGATTTCGACAATTTAAAATTTTTTTTCAACTTTTTTTAATTTTTCATTTTAAGACGTTTCTAGTCGTCCTAGACGATTTTGGACCTTATTCTGGAATCACCACATTTAGAGCATTAATCTTGATTTCGACAATTTAAAATTTTTTTTCAACTTTTTTTTTTTTTTCATTTTTAGGCGTTTCTAGTAGTCCTATACGATTTTAGACCTTATTTTGGAATCACCACATTTAGAGCATTAATCTTGATTTTCTCTGTGAAAACTCAACCGATTTTTAATTGGAATACCATTTATATTGACTCTACTTTAAAATAATTATGATTTCGACAATTTAAAATTTTTTTCACCTTTTTTTTTTTTTTCATTTTTAGGCGTTTCTAGTCGTCCTAGACGATTTTGGACCTTATTTTGGAATCACCACATTAAGAGCATTAATCTTGATTTTCTCTGTGAAAACTCAACCGGTTTTTAATTGGAATACCATTTATATTGACTCTACTTCAAAATAATTATGATTTCGACAATTTAAAATTTTTTTTCACCTTTTTTTTATTTTTTTCATTTTTAGGCGTTTCTAGTCGTCCTAGACGATTTTGGACCTTATTTTGGAATCACCACATTTAGAGCATTAATCTTGATTATCTCTGTGAAAACTCAACCGATTTTTAATTGGAATACCATTTATATTGACTCTACTTCAAAATAATTATGATTTGGACAATTTATAATTTTTTTTCAACTTTTTTTATTTTTTCATTTTTAGGCGTTTCTAGTCGTCCTAGACGATTTTAGACCTTATTTTGGAATCACCACATTTAGAGCATTAATCTTGATTTTCTCTGTGAAAACTCAACCGATTTTTAATTGGAATACCATTTATATTGACTCTACTTCAAAATAATTATGATTTCGACAATTTAAAATTTTTTTTCAACTTTTTTTTTTTTTTCATTTTTAGGCGTTTCTAGTCGTCCTAGACGATTTTAGACCTTATTTTGGAATCACCACATTTAGAGCATTAATCTTGATTTTCTCTGTGAAAACTCAACCGGTTTTTAATTGGAATACCATTTATATTGACTCTACTTCAAAATAATTATGATTTCGACAATTTATAATTTTTTTCAACTTTTTTTATTTTTTTCATTTTTAGGCGTTTCTAGTCGTCCTAGACGATTTTAGGACCTTATTTTGGAATCACCACATTTAGAGCATTAATCTTGATTTCTCGAAACAATTTTTAAAATACCATTTATATTAACAAAATAAATTTTTTTCAACTTTTTTTTTTTTTTTCATTTTTAGGCGTTTCTAGTCGTCCTAGACGATTTTAGACCTTATTTTGGAATCACCACATTTAGAGCATTAATCTTGATTTTCTCTGTGAAAACTCAACCGGTTTTTAATTGAAATACCATTTATATTGACTCTACTTCAAAATAATTATGATTTCGACAATTTAAAATTTTTTTTTAACTTTTTTATTTTTTCATTTTTAGGCGTTTCTAGTCGTCCTAGACGATTTTAGACCTTATTTTGGAATCACCACATTTAGAGCATTAATCTTGATTTTCTGGAAACTGAAAACTCAACCAGTTTTTATTTGATTGGAATACCATTTATATTGACTCTACTTCAAAATAATTATGATTTCGACAATTTAAAATTTTTTTTCAACTTTTTTTTTTTTTTTCATTTTTAGGCGTTTCTAGTCGTCCTAGACGATTTTGGACCTTATTTTGGAATCACCACATTTAGAGCATTAATCTTGATTTTCTTTGTGAAAACTCAACCGGTTTTTAATTGAAATACCATTTATATTGACTCTACTTCAAAATAATTATGATTTCGACAATTTAAAATTTTTTTTCAACTTTTTTTTATTTTTTCATTTTTAGGCGTTTCTAGTCGTCCTAGACGATTTTAGACCTTATTTTGGAATCACCACATTTAGAGCATTAATCTTGATTTCGACAATTTAAAATTTTTTTCAACTTTTTTTATTTTTTTTCATTTTTAGGCGTTTCTAGTCGTCCTAGACGATTTTAGACCTTATTTTGGAATCACCACATTTAGAGCATTAATCTTGATTTTCTCTGTGAAAACTCAACCGGTTTTTAATTGGAATACCATTTATATTGACTCTACTTCAAAATAATTATGATTTCGACAATTTAAAATTTTTTTCACCTTTTTTTGTTTTTTCATTTTTAGGCGTTTCTAGTCGTCCTAGACGATTTTGGACCTTATTTTGGAATCACCACATTTAGAGCATTAATCTTGATTATCTCTGTGAAAACTCAACCGATTTTTAATTGGAATACCATTTATATTGACTCTACTTCAAAATAATTATGATTTGAACAATTTATAATTTTTTTTCACCTTTTTTTGTTTTTTCATTTTTAGGCGTTTCTAGTCGTCCTAGACGATTTTGGACCTTATTTTGGAATCACCACATTTAGAGCATTAATCTTGATTATCTCTGTGAAAACTCAACCGATTTTTAATTGGAATACCATTTATATTGACTCTACTTCAAAATAATTATGATTTCGACAATTTAAAATTTTTTTTTCAACTTTTTTTTTTTATTTATTTTTAGGCGTTTCTAGTCGTCCTAAACGATTTTACACCTTATTTTGGAATCACCACATTTAGAGCATTAATCTTGAATTTTTCTGTGAAAACTCAACCGGTTTTTAATTGGAATACCATTTATATTGACTCTACTTCAAAATAATTATGATTTGAACAATTTATAATTTTTTTTCAACTTTTTTTATTTTTTCATTTTTAGGCGTTTTTAGTCGTCCTAGACGATTTTAGACCTTATTTTGGAAACACCACATTTAGAGCATTAATCTTGATTTCGAAAATTTAAATTTTTTTTTCAACTTTTTTTATTTTTTTAATTTTTAGGCGTTTTTAGTCGTCCTAGACGATTTTAGACCTTATTTTGGAAACACCACATTTAGAGCATTAATCTTGATTTTCTCTGTGAAAACTCAACCGATTTTTAATTGAAATACCATTTATATTGACTCTACTTCAAAATAATTATAATTTGGACAATTTATAATTTTTTTTTAACTTATTTTATTTTTTCATTTTTAGGCGTTTCTAGTCGTCCTAGACGATTTTAGACCTCATTTTGGAATCACCACATATAGAGCATTAATCTTGAATTCAAAAATTTAAAATTTTTTTTCAACTTTTTTTATTTTTTTCATTTTTAGGCGTTTCTAGTCGTCCTAGACGATTTTAGACCTTATTTTGGAATCACCACATTTAGAGCATTAATCTTGATTTTCTCTGTGAAAACTCAACCGGTTTTTAATTGAAATACCATTTATATTGACTCTACTTCATAATAATTATGATTTCGACAATTTATAATTTTTTTTTAACTTATTTTATTTTTTCATTTTTAGGCGTTTCTAGTCGTCCTAGACGATTTTAGACCTCATTTTGGAATCACCACATATAGAGCATTAATCTTGATTTCAAAAATTTAAAATTTTTTTTCAACTTTTTTTATTTTTTTCATTTTTAGGCGTTTCTAGTCGTCCTAGACGTTTTTAGACCTTATTTTGGAATCACCACATTTAGAGCATTAATCTTGATTTTCTCTGTGAAAACTCAACCGGTTTTTAATTGAAATACCATTTATATTGACTCTACTTCATAATAATTATGATTTCGACAATTTAAAATTTTTTTTTAACTTTTTTTTTTTTTTTCATTTTTAGGCGTTTCTAGT
Source organism: Drosophila dunni (assembly GCA_018152125.1). Classification (NCBI taxonomy): domain Eukaryota; kingdom Metazoa; phylum Arthropoda; class Insecta; order Diptera; family Drosophilidae; genus Drosophila; species Drosophila dunni. The sequence continues at coordinate 55,125 of JAECXC010000284.1, read as the reverse complement.
CGTCCTAGACGATTTTAGACCTTATTTTGGAATCACCACATTTAGAGCATTAATCTTGATTTTCTCTGTGAAAACTCAACCGGTTTTTAATTGGAATACCATTTATATTGACTCTACTTCAAAATAATAATGATTTCGACAATTTAAAATTTTTTTTCACCTTATTTTTGTTTTTTATTTTTAGGCGTATCTAGTCGTCCTAGACGATTTTGGACCTTATTTTGGAATCACCACATAAGGAGCATTAAACTTGATTTTTTCTGTGAAAACTCAACCGGTTTTTAATTGGAATACCATTTATATTGACTCTACTTCAAAATAATTATGATTTGGAAAATTTATAATTTTTTTTTAACTTTTTTTATTTTTTCATTTTTAGGCGTTTCTAGTCGTCCTAGACGATTTTAGACCTTATTTTGGAATCACCACATTTAGAGCATTAGTCTTGATTTTCTCTGTGAAAACTCAACCGGTTTTTAATTGGAATAATATTTATATTGTCTCTACTTCAAAATAATTATGATTTGGACAATTTATAATTTTTTTTCAACTTTTTTTATTTGTTCATTTTTAGGCGTTTCTAGGCGTCCTAGACGATTTTGTACCTCATTTTGGAATCACCACATTTAGAGCATTAATCTTGACTCTACTTCAAAATAATTATGATTTGGACAATTTATAATTTTTTTTCAACTTTTTTTATTTTTTCATTTTTAGGCGTTTCTAGTCGTCCTAGACGATTTTGGACCTTATTTTGGAATCACCACATTTAGAGCATTAATCTTGATTTTCTCTGTGAAAACTCAACCGGTTTTTAATTGGAATACCATTTATATTGACTCTACTTCAAAATAATTATGATTTCGACAATTTAAATTTTTTTTTCAACTTTTTTTATATTTTCATTTTTAGGCGTTTCTAGGCGTCCTAGACGATTTTGGACCTTATTTTGGAATCACCACATTAAGAGCATTAATCTTGATTTTCTCTGTGAAAACTCAACCGGTTTTTAATTGGAATACCATTTATATTGACTCTACTTCAAAATAATTATGATTTGGACAATTTATAATTTTTTTTCAACTTTTTTTTATTTTTTCATTTTTAGGCGTTTCTAGTCGTCCTAGACGATTTTAGACCTTATTTTGGAATCACCACATTTAGAGCATTAATCTTGATTTTCTCTGTGAAAAATCAACGTTTTTAATTGGAATACCATTTATATTGACTCTACTTCAAAAAATATGATTTCGAACTTTTTTTTCAACTTTTTTTTATTTTGTCATTTTTAGGCGTTTCTAGTCGTCCTAGACGATTTTAGACCTTATTTTGGAATCACCACATTTAGAGCATTAATCTTGATTTTCTCTGTGAAAACTCAACCGATTTTTAATTGAAATACCATTTATATTGACTCTACTTCAAAATAATTATGATTTCGACAATTTAAAATTTTTTTTCTTTTTTATTTTTTCATTTTTAAATTTCTTCTCCTAGACGATTTTTTAGACCTTATTTTGGAATCACCACATTTAGAGCATTAATCTTGATTTCGACAATTTAAAATTTTCTTTCAACTTTTTTTATTTTTTTCATTTTTAGGCGTTTCTAGTCGTCCTAGACGATTTTAGACCTTATTTTGGAATCACCACATTTAGAGCATTAATCTTGATTTTCTCTGTGAAAACTCAACCGGTTTTTAATTGAAATACCATTTATATTGACTCTACTTCAAAATAATTATGATTTCGACAATTTAAAATTTTTTTTCAACTTTTTTTTTTTTCATTTTTAGGCGTTTCTAGTCGTCCTAGACGATTTTGGACCTTATTTTGGAATCACCACATTTAGAGCATTAATCTTGATTTTTTCTGTGAAAATTTAAAAGGTTTTTAATTGAAATACCATTTTTTTTGATTTACTTCAAAATAATTATGATTTGGACAATTTAAAATTTTTTTTTTCTTTTTTTTTTATTTGTTCATTTTTAGGCGTTTCTAGTCGTCCTAGACGATTTTAGACCTTATTTTGGAATCACCACATTTAGAGCATTAATCTTGATTTTCTCTGTGAAAACTCAACCGGTTTTTAATTGGAATACCATTTATATTGACTCTACTTCAAAATAATTATGATTTGGACAATTTATAATTTTTTTTTCAACTTTTTTATATTTTTTCATTTTTAGGCGTTTCTAGTCGTCCTAGACGATTTTAGACCTTATTTTGGAATCACCACATTTAGAGCATTAATCTTGATTTTCTCTGTGAAAACTCAACCGGTTTTTAATTGGAATACCATTTATATTGACTCTACTTCAAAATAATTATGATTTCGACAATTTATAATTTTTTTTCAACTTTTTTTTTTTTTTCATTTTTAGGCGTTTCTAGGCGTCCTAGACGATTTTGGACCTTATTTTGGAATCACCACATTTAGAGCATTAATCTTGATTTTCTCGGAAAACTCAACCGGTTTTTAATTGGAATACCATTTATATTGACTCTACTTCAAAATAATTATGATTTGGACAATTTATAATTTTTTTTCAACTTTTTTTTTTTTTTTCATTTTTAGGCGTTTCTAGTCGTCCTAGACGATTTTGGACCTTATTTTGGAATCACCACATTAAGAGCATTAATCTTGATTTTCTCTGTGAAAACTCAACCGGTTTTTAATTGGAATACCATTTATATTGACTCTACTTCAAAATAATTATGATTTCGACAATTTAAAATTTTTTTCAACTTTTTTTTTTTTTTTCATTTTTAGGCGTTTCTAGGCGTCCTAGACGATTTTAGACCTTATTTTGGAATCACCACATTAAGAGCATTAATCTTGATTTTCTCTGTGAAAACTCAACCGGTTTTTAAATGGAATACCATTTATATTGACTCTACTTCAAAATAATTATGATTTGGACAATTTATAATTTTTTTTCAACTTTTTTTATTTTTTCATTTTTAGGCGTTTCTAGTCGTCCTAGACGATTTTAGACCTTATTTTGGAATCACCACATTAAGAGCATTAATCTTGATTTTCTCTGTGAAAACTCAACCGGTTTTTAATTGGAATACCATTTATATTGACTCTACTTCAAAATAATTATGATTTCGACAATTTAAAATTTTTTTTCTACTTTTTTTTTTTGTCATTTTTAGGCGTTTCTAGTCGTCCTAGACGATTTTAGACCTTATTTTGGAATCACCACATTTAGAGCATTAATCTTGATTTTCTCTGTGAAAACTCAACCAGTTTTTAATTGAAATACCATTTATATTGACTCTACTTCAAAATAATTATGATTTCCACAATTTAAAATTTTTTTTTCAACTTTTTTTTATTTTTTCATTTTTAGGCGTTTCTAGTCGTCCTAGACGATTTTAGACCTTATTTTGGAATCACCACATTTAGAGCATTAATCTTGATTTCGACAATTTAAAATATTCTTTCAACTTTTTTTATTTTTTTTCATTTTTAGGCGTTTCTAGTCGTTCTAGACGATTTTAGACCTTATTTTGGAATCACCACATTTAGAGCATTAATCTTGATTTTCTCTGTGAAAACTCAACCGGTTTTTAATTGAAATACCATTTATATTGACTCTACTTCATAATAATTATGATTTCGACAATTTAAATTTTTTTTTCAACTTTTTTTATTTGTTCATTTTTAGGCGTTTCTAGTCGTCCTAGACGATTTTAGACGTCATTTTGGAATCACCACATTTAGAGCATTAATCTTGATTTCGACAATTTAAAATTTTTTTCACATTTTTTTTGTTTTTTCAAAATAATTATGATTTCGACAATCTAAAATTTTTTTTCAACTTTTTTTATTTGTTCATTTTTAGGCGTTTCTAGTCGTCCTAGACGATTTTAGACCTTATTTTGGAATCACCACATTAAGAGCATTAATCTTGATTTTCTCTGTTAAAACTCAACCGGATTTTAATTGGAATACCATTTATATTGACTCTACTTCAAAATAATTATGATTTGGAAAATTTATAATTTTTTTTGAACTTTTTTTATTTTTTCATTTTTAGGCGTTTCTAGTCGTCCTAGACGATTTTAGACATTATTTTGGAATCACCACATTTAGAGCATTAGTCTTGATTTTCTCTGTGAAAACTCAACCGGTTTTTAATTGGAATAATATTTATATTGTCTCTACTTCAAAATAATTATGATTTGGACAATTTATAATTTTTTTTCAACTTTTTTTATTTGTTCATTTTTAGGCGTTTCTAGGCGTCCTAGACGATTTTGTACCTTATTTTGGAATCACCACATTTAGAGCATTAATCTTGACTCTACTTCAAAATAATTATGATTTGGACAATTTATAATTTTTTTTCAACTTTTTTTATTTTTTTCATTTTTAGGCGTTTCTAGTCGTCCTAGACGATTTTTGACCTTATTTTGGAATCACCACATTAAGAGCATTAATCTTGATTTTCTCTGTTAAAACTCAAACGGTTTTTAATTGGAATACCATTTATATTGACTCTACTTCAAAATAATTATGATTTCGACAATTTAAAATTTTTTTTCAACTTTTTTTATTTTTTCATTTTTAGGCGTTTCTTGGCGTCCTAGACGATTTTGGACCTTATTTTGGAATCATCACATTTAGAGCATTAATCTTGATTTTCTCTGTGAAAACTCAACCGGTTTTTAATTGGAATACCATTTATATTGACTCTACTTCAAAATAATTATGATTTCGACAATTTAAAATTTTTTTTCAACTTTTTTTTTTTTTTCATTTTTAGGCGTTTCAAGGCGTCCTAGACGATTTTAGACCTTATTTTGAAATCACCACATTAAGAGCATTAATCTTGATTATCTCTGTGAAAACTCAACCGGTTTTTAATTGAAATACCATTTATATTGACTCTACTTCAAAATAATTATGATTTCGACAATTTAAAATTTTTTTTCAACTTTTTTTATTTTTTCATTTTTTGGCGTTTCTAGTCGTCCTAGACGATTTTAGACCTTATTTTGGAATCACCACATTTAGAGCATTAATCTTGATTTCGACAATTTAAAATATTTATTCAATTTTTTTTTTTTTTTTTCATTTTTAGGGGTTTCTAGTTGTCCTAGACGATTTTAGACCTTATTTTGGAATCACCACATTTAGAGCATTAATCTTGATTTTCTCTGTGAAAACTCAACCGGTTTTTAATTGAAATACCATTTATATTGACTCTACTTCATAATAATTATGATTTCGACAATTTAAATTTTTTTTTCAACTTTTTTTATTTTTTCATTTTTAGGCGTTTCTAGTCGTCCTAGACGATTTTAGACGTCATTTTGGAATCACCACATTTAGAGCATTAATCTTGATTTCGACAATTTAAAATTTTTTTTCACATTTTTTTTGTTTTTTCCAAATAATTATGATTTCGACAATTTAAAATTTTTTTTCAACTTTTTTTATTTGTTCATTTTTAGGCGTTTCTAGTCGTCCTAGACGATTTTAGACCTTATTTTGGAATAACCACATTTAGAGCATTATTCTTGATTTTCTCTGTGAAAACTCAACCGGTTTTTAATTGGAATACCATTTATATTGACTCTACTTCAAAATAATTATGATTTCGACAATTTAAAATTTTTTTCACCTTTTTTTTGTTTTTTATTTTTAGGCGTATCTAGTCGTCTTACACGATTTTGGACCTTATTTGGAATCACCACATAAGGAGCATTAAACTTGATTTTCTCTGTGAAAACTCAACCGGTTTTTAATTGGAATACCATTTATATTGACTCTACTTCAAAATAATTATGATTTGGAAAATTTATAATTTTTAACTTTTTTTTTATTTTTTCATTTTTAGGCGTTTCTAGTCGTCCTAGATTTTTTTTAATTTTTTTTTAAATCCCCCCATTTAGAGCATTTGTCTTGATTTTCTCTGTGAAAACTCAACCGGTTTTTAATTGGAATAATATTTATATTGCCTCTACTTCAAAATAATTATGATTTGGACAATTTATAATTTTTTTCAACTTTTTTTATTTGTTCATTTTTAGGCGTTTCTAGGCGTCCTAGACGATTTTGTACCTTATTTTGGAATCACCACATTTAGAGCATTAATCTTGACTCTTATTCAAAATAATTATGATTTGGACAATTTATAATTTTTTTTCAACTTTTTTTTTTTTTTCATTTTTAGGCGTTTCTAGTCGTCCTAGACGATTTTAGACCTTATTTTTGGAATCACCACATTAAGAGCATTAATCTTGATTTTCTCTGTTAAAACTCAACCGGTTTTTAATTGGAATACCATTTATATTGACTCTACTTCAAAATAATTATGATTTCGACAATTTAAAATTTTTTTTCAACTTTTTTTTTTTTTTTCATTTTTAGGCGTTTCTAGGCGTCCTAGACGATTTTGGACCTTATTTTGGAATCACCACATTTAGAGCATTAATCTTGATTTTCTCTGTGAAAACTCAACCGGTTTTTAATTGGAATACCATTTATATTGACTCTACTTCAAAATAATTATGATTTGGACAATTTATAATTTTTTTTCAACTTTTTTTTTTTTCATTTTTAGGCGTTTCTAGTCGTCCTAGACGATTTTAGACCTTATTTTGGAATCACTACATTAAGAGCATTAATCTTGATTTTCTCTGTGAAAACTCAACCGGTTTTTAATTGGAATACCATTTATATTGACTCTACTTCAAAATAATTATGATTTCGACAATTTAAAATTTTTTTTCTACTTTTTTCATTTTGTCATTTTTAGGCGTTTCTAGTCGTCCTAGACGATTTTAGACCTTATTTTGGAATCACCACATTTAGAGCATTAATCTTGATTTTCTCTGTAAAAAACTCAACCAGTTTTTAATTGAAATACCATTTATATTGACTCTACTTCAAAATAATTATGATTTCGACAATTTAAAATTTTTTTTCACCTTTTTTGTTTTTTTCATTTTTAGGCGTTTCTAGGCGTCCTAGACGATTTTAGGACCTTATTTTGGAATCACCATATTTAGAGCATTAATCTTGATTTTCTCTGTGAAAACTCAACCGGTTTTTAATTGAAATACCATTTATATTGACTCTACTTCAAAATAATTATGATTTGGACAATTTATAATTTTTTTTCAACTTTTTTTTTTTTTAATTTTTAGGCGTTTCTAGTCGTCCTAGACGATTTTAGACCTTATTTTGGAATCACCACATTAAGAGCATTAATCTTGATTATCTCTGTGAAAACTCAACCGGTTTTTAATTGGAATACCATTTATATTGACTCTACTTCAAAATAATTATGATTTCGACAATTTAAAATTTTTTTTCAACTTTTTTTATTTTTTCATTTTTAGGCGTTTCTAGTCGTCTTAGACGATTTTGGACCTTATTTTGGAATCACCACATTTAGAGCATTAATCTTTATTTTCTCTGTGAAAACTCAACCGATTTTTAATTGAAATACCATTTATATTGACTCTACTTCAAAATAATTAAGATTTCGACAATTTATAATTTTTTTTCAACTTTTTTTATTTTTTCATTTTTAGGCGTTTCTAGTCGTCCTAGACGATTTTAGACCTTATTTTGAAATCACCACATTTAGAGCATTAATCTTGATTTCGACAATTTAAAATTTTTTATCAAATTTTTCACTTTTTTTTTTTTCATTTTTAGGCGTTTCTAGTCGTCCTAGACGATTTTAGACCTCATTTTGGAATCACCACATTTAGAGCATTAATCTTGATTTTCTCTGTGAAAACTCAACTGGTTTTTAATTGAAATACCATTTATATTGACTCTACTTCATAATAATTATGATTTCGACAATTTTAAATTTTTTTTCAACTTTTTAATTTTTTCATTTTTAGGCGTTTCTAGTCGTCCTAGACGATTTTAAACGTCATTTTGGAATCACCACATTAAGAGCATTAATCTTGATTTCGACAATTTAAAATTTTTTACATTTTTTTTTGTTTTTTCAAAATATTTATGATTTCGACAATTTAAAATTTTTTTTCAACTTTTTTTATTTGTTTCATTTTTAGGCGTTTCTAGTCGTCCTAGACGATTTAAGACCTTATTTTGGAATCACCACATTTAGAGCATTAATCTTGATTTTCTCTGTGAAAACTCAACCGGTTTTTAATTGGAATACCATTTATATTGACTCTACTTCAAAATAATTATGATTTCGACAATTTAAAATTTTTTTCACCTTTTTTTGTTTTTTATTTGTAGGCGTATCTAGTCGTCATAGACGATTTTGGACCTTATTTGGAATCACCACATAAGGAGCATTAAACTTGATTTTCTCTGTGAAAACTCAACCGGTTTTTAATTGGAATACCATTTATATTGACTCTACTTCAAAATAATTATGATTTGGAAAATTTATAATTTTTTTTAACTTTTTTTTATTTTTTAATTTTTAGGCGTTTCTAGTCGTCTTAGACGATTTTAGACATTATTTTGGAATCACCACATTTAGAGCATTAGTCTTGATTTTCTCTGTGAAAACTCAACCGGTTTTTAATTGGAATACCATTTATATTGACTCTACTTCAAAATAATTATGATTTGGACAATTTATAATTTTTTTTCAACTTTTTTTATTTGTTCATTTTTAGGCGTTTCTAGTCGTCCTAGACGATTTTAGACCTTATTTTGGAATCACCACATTTAGAGCATTAATCTTGATTTTCTCTGTGAAAACTCAACCGGTTTTTAATTGGAATACCATTTATATTGACTCTACTTCAAAATAATTATGATTTGGACAATTTATAATTTTTTTTCAACTGTTTTTATTTTGTCATTTTTAGGCGTTTCTAGTCGTCCTAGACGATTTTAGACCTTATTTTGGAATCACCACATTTAGAGCATTAATCTTGATTTTCTCTTGAAATACCATTTATATTGACTCTACTTCAAAATAATTATGATTTCGACAATTTAAAATTTTTTTTCACCTTTTTTTTTTTTTTTTTTCATTTTTAGGCGTTTCTAGGCGTCCTAGACGATTTTGGACCTTAATTTGGAATCACCATATTTAGAGCATTAATCTTGATTTTCTCTGTGAAAACTCAACCGGTTTTAATTGAAATACCATTTATATTGACTCTATTTCAAAATAATTATGATTTGGACAATTTATAATTTTTTTTCAACTTTTTTTATTTTTTCATTTTTAGGCGTTTCTAGTAGTCCTAGACGATTTTAGACCTTATTTTGGAATCACCACATTAAGAGCATTAATCTTGATTATCTCTGTGAAAACTCAACCGGTTTTTAATTGGAATACCATTTATATTGGCTTTACTTCAAAATAATTATGATTTCGACAATTTAAAATTTTTTTTCTACTTTTTTTATTTTGTCATTTTTAGGCGTTTCTAGTCGTCCTAGACGATTTTGGACATTAATTCATAATTACCTTATTTAGAGCATTAATCTTGATTTTCTCTGTGAAAACTCAACCGGTTTTTAATTGAAATACCATTTATATTGACTCTACTTCAAAATAATTATGATTTGTACAATTTAAAATTTTTTTTTTCAACTTTTTTTTTTTTTCATTTTTAGGCGTTTCTAGTCGTCCTAGACGATTTTGGACCTTATTTTGGAATCACCACATTTAGAGCATTAATCTTGACTCTACTTTAAAATAATTATGATTTGGACAATTTCTAATTTTTTTTTAACTTTTTTTTCAACTTTTTTTTTTTTTCATTTTTAGGCGTTTCTAGTCGTCCTAGACGATTTTGGACCTTATTTTGGAATCACCACATTAAGAGCATTAATCTTGATTTTCTCTGTTAAAACTCAACCGGTTTTTAATTGGAATTCCATTTATATTGACTCTACTTCAAAATAATTCTGATTTCGACAATTTAAAATTTTTTTTTCAACTTTTTTTTTTTTTTCATTTTTAGGCGTTTCTAGGCGTCCTAGACGATTTTGGACCTTATTTTGGAATCACCACATTTAAGAGCATTAATCTTGATTTTCTCTCTGAAAACTCAACCGGTTTTTAATTGGAATACCATTTATATTGACTCTACTTCAAAATAATTATGATTTGGACAATTTATAATTTTTTTTCAACTTTTTTTTTTTTGTCATTTTTAGGCGTTTCTAATCGTCCTAGACGATTTTAGACCTTATTTTGGAATCACCACATTAAGAGCATTAATCTTGATTTTCTCTGTGAAAACTCAACCGGTTTTTAATTGGAATACCATTTATATTGACTCTACTTCAAAATAATTATGATTTGGACAATTTATAATTTTTTTTCAACTTTTTTTTTTTTTTCATTTTTAGGCGTTTCTAGTCGTCCTAGACGATTTTGGACCTTAATTTGGAATCACCATATTTAGAGCATTAATCTTGATTTTCTCTGTGAAAACTCAACTATTTTTAATTGAAATACCATTTATATTGACTCTACTTCAAAATAATTATGATTTGGACAATTTAAAATTTTTTTCACCTTTTTTTGTTTTTTATTTGTAGGTGTATCTAGTCGTCATAGACGATTTTGGACCTTATTTGGAATCACCACATATGGAGCATTAAACTTGATTTTCTCTGTGAAAACTCAACCGGTTTTTAATTGGAATACCATTTATATTGACTCTACTTCAAAATAATTATGATTTGGAAAATTTATAATGTTTTTTTAACTTTTTTTATTTTTTAATTTTTAGGCGTTTCTAGTCGTCCTAGACGATTTTAGACATTATTTTGGAATCACCACATTTTGAGCATTAGTCTTGATTTTCTCTGTGAAAACTCAACCGGTTTTTAATTGGAATAATATTTATATTGTCTCTACTTCAAAATAATTATGATTTGGACAATTTATAATTTTTTTTCAACTTTTTTTATTTGTTCATTTTTAGGCGTTTCTAGGCGTCCTAGACGATTTTGTACCTTATTTTGGAATCACCATATTTAGAGCATTAATCTTGACTCTACTTCAAAATAATTATGATTTCGACAATTCAAAATTTTTTTTCACCTTTTTTTTTTTGTTTTTTCATTTTTAGGCGTTTCTAGGCGTCCTAGACGATTTTGGACCTTAATTTGGAATCACCATATTTAGAGCATTAATCTTGATTTTCTCTGTGAAAACTCTACCGGTTTTTAATTGAAATACCATTTATATTGACTCTACTTCAAAATAATTATGATTTGGACAATTTATAATTTTTTTTCAACTTTTTTTATTTTTTCATTTTTAGGCGTTTCTAGTAGTCCTAGACGATTTTAGACCTTATTTTGGAATCACCACATTAAGAGCATTAGTCTTGAATTTCTCTGTGAAAACTCAACCGGTTTTTAATTGGAATACCATTTATATTGACTTTACTTCAAAATAATTATGATTTCGACAATTTAAAATTTTTTTCTACTTTTTTTTTTTTGGTCATTTTTAAGCGTTTATAGTCGTCCTAGACGATTTTGGACATTAATTTATAATCACCTTATTTAGAGCATTAATCTTGATTTTCTCTGTGAAAACTCAACCGGTTTTTAATTGGAATACCATTTATATTGACTCTACTTCAAAATAATTATGATTTGGACAATTTATAATTTTTTTTCAACTTTTTTTATTTTTTCATTTTTAGGCGTTTCTAGTAGTCCTAGACGATTTTAGACCTTATTTTGGAATCACCACATTAAGAGCATTAGTCTTGATTTTCTCTGTGAAAACTCAACCGGTTTTTAATTGGAATACCATTTATATTGACTCTACTTCAAAATAATTATGATTTGGACAATTTAAAATTTTTTTTCAACTTTTTTTATTTTTCATTTTTATGCGTTTCTAGTCGTCCTAGACGATTTTGGACCTTATTTTGGAATCACCACATTTAGAGCATTAATCTTGATTTTCTCTGTGAAAACTCAACCGGTTTTTAATTGGAATACCATTTATATTGACTCTACTTCAAAATAATTATGATTTGGACAATTTAAAATTTTTTTTCACCTTTTTTTTGTTTTTTCATTTTTAGGCGTTTCTAGGCGTCCTAGACGATTTTGGACCTTAATTTGGAATCACCATATTTAGAGCATTAATCTTGATTTTCTCTGTGAAAACTCAACCGGTTTTTAATTGGAATACCATTTATATTGACTCTACTTCAAAATAATTATGATTTGGAAAATTTATAATTTTTTTTTAACTTTATTTATTTTTTTTATTTTTAGGCGTTTTTAGTCGTCCTAGACGATTTTAGACCTTATTTTGGAATCACCACATTAAGAGCATTAATCTTGATTTTCTCTGTGAAAACTCAACCGGTTTTTAATTGGAATACCATTTATATTGACTCTACTTCAAAATAATTATGATTTGGACAATTTAAAATTTTTTTTCAACTTTTTTTTTTTTTGTCATTTTTAGGCGTTTCTAGGCGTCCTAAACGATTTGACACCTTAATTTGGAATCACCACATTTAGAGCATTAATCTTGACTCTACTTTAAAATAATTATGATTTGGACAATTTCTAATTTTTTTTCCAACTTTTTTTTTTTTTTTCATTTTTAGGCGTTTCTAGTCGTTCTAGACGATTTTTGACCATATTTTGGAATCGCCACATTTAGAGCATTAATCTTGATTTTCTCTGTTAAAACTCAACCGGTTTTTAATTGGAATACCATTTATATTGACTCTACTTCAAAATAATTATGATTTCGACAATTTAAAATTTTTTTCAACTTTTTTTATTTTTTCATTTTTAGGCGTTTCTAGGCGTCCTAGACGATTTTGGACCTTATTTTGGAATCATTTGTCTTGATTTTCTCTGTGAAAACTCAACCGGTTTTTAATTGGAATAATATTTATATTGACTCTACTTCAAAATAATTATGATTTGGACAATTTATAATTTTTTTTCAACTTTTTTTATTTTGTCATTTTTAGGCGTTTCTAGTCGTCCTAGACGATTTTAGACATTATTTTGGAATCACCACATTTAGAGCATTAATCTTGATTTTCTCTGTGAAAACTCAACCGGTTTTTAATTGGAATACCATTTATATTGACTCTACTTCAAAATAATTATGATTTGGACAATTTATAATTTTTTTTCAACTTTTTTTATTTTTTCATTTTTAGGCGTTTCTAGTCGTCCTAGACGATTTTAGACATTATTTTGGAATCACCACATTTAGAGCATTAATCTTGATTTTCTCTTGAAATACCATTTATATTGACTCTACTTCAAAATAATTATGATTTCGACAATTCAAAATTTTTTTCACCTTTTTTTTGTTTTTTTCATTTTTAGGCGTTTCTAGGCGTCCTAGACGATTTTGGACCTTAATTTGGAATCACCATATTTAGAGCATTAATCTTGATTTTCTCTGTGAAAACTCAACCGGTTTTTAATTGGAATACCATTTATATTGACTCTACTTCAAAATAATTATGATTTGGACAATATAAAATTTTTTTCAACTTTTTTTATTTTGTCATTTTTAGGCGTTTCTAGGCGTCCTAAACAATTTGACACCTTATTTTGGAATCACCACATTTAGAGCAATAATCTTGAAACCTACTTTAAAATAATTATGATTTGGACAATTTCTAATTTTTTTTCAACTTTTTTTTATTTTTTTTCATTTTTAGGCGTTTCTAGTCGTCCTAGACGATTTTGGACCTTATTTTGGAATCACCAAATTAAGAGCATTAATCTTGATTTTCTCTGTTAAAACTCAACCGGTTTTTAATTGGAATACCATTTATATTGACTCTACTTCAAAATAATTATGATTTCGACAATTTAAAATTTTTTTTCAACTTTTTTTATTTTTTCATTTTTAGGCGTTTCTAGGCGTCCTAGACGATTTTGGACCTTATTTTGGAATCACCACATTAAGAGCATTTATCTTGATTTTCTCTGTGAAAACTCAACCGGTTTTTAATTGGAATACCATTTATATTGACTCTACTTCAAAATAATTATGATTTGGACAATTTATAATTTTTTTTCAACTTTTTTTATTTTTTCATTTTTAGGCGTTTCTAGTCGTCCTAGACGATTTTAGACCTTATTTTCGAATCACCACATTAAGAGCATTAATCTTGATTTTCTCTGTGAAAACTCAACCGGTTTTTAATTGGAATACCATTTATATTGACTCTACTTCAAAATAATTATGATTTGGACAATTTATAATTATTTTTTTAACTTTTTTTATTTTGTCATTTTTAGGCGTTTCTAGTCGTCCTAGACGATTTTAGACCTTATTTTGGAATCACCACATTTAGAGCATTAATCTTGATTTTCTCTGTGAAAACTCAACCATTTTTAATTGAAATACCACTTATATTAACTCTACTTCAAAATAATTATGATTTCGACAATTTAAAATTTTTTCACTTTTTTTTTTTTTTTCATTTTTAGGCATTTCTAGGCGTCCTAGACGATTTTGGACCTTAATTTGGAATCACCATATTTAGAGCATTAATCTTGATTTTCTCTGTGAAAACTCAACCGGTTTTTAATTGAAATATCATTTATATTGACTCTACTTCAAAATAATTATGATTTCGACAATTTAAAATTTTTTTTCTACTTTTTTTATTTTGTCATTTTTAGGCGTTTCTAGTCGTCCTAGACGATTTTGGACCTTAATTTGGAATCACCTTATTTAGAGCATTAATCTTGATTTTCTCTGTGAAAACTCAACCGGTTTTTAATTGAAATACCATTTATATTGACTCTACTTCAAAATAATTATGATTTCGACAATTTATAATTTTTTTTTCAACTTTTTTTATTTTTCATTTTTAGGCGTTTCAAGGCGTCCTAGACGATTTTGGACCTTAATTTGGAATCACCTTATTTAGAGCATTAATCTTGATTTTCTCTGTGAAAACTCAACCGGTTTTTAATTGGAATACCATTTATATTGACTCTACTTCAAAATAATTATGATTTCGACATTTTATAATTTTTTTTCAACTTTTTTTGTTTTTTCATTTTTAGGCATTTCTAGGCGTCCTAGACGATTTTGGACCTTAATTTGGAATCACCATATTTAGAGCATTAATCTTGATTTTCTCTGTGAAAACTCAACCGGTTTTTAATTGAAATACCATTTATATTGACTCTACTTCAAAATAATTATGATTTCGACAATTTAAAATTTTTTTTCAACTTTTTTTTTTTTTGTCATTTTTAGGCGTTTCTAGTCGTCCTAGACGATTTTGGACCTTAATTTATGAATCACCTTATTTAGAGCATTAATCTTGATTTTCTCTGTGAAAACTCAACCGGTTTTTAATTGGAATACCATTTATATTGACTCTACTTCAAAATAATTATGATTTCGACAATTTATAATTTTTTTTTACTTTTTTTTTTTTTTTCATTTTTAGGCGTTTCAAGGCGTCCTAGACGATTTTGGACCTTAATTTATAATCACCTTATTTAGAGCATTAATCTTGATTTTCTCTGTGAAAACTCAACCGGTTTTTAATTGGAATACCATTTATATTGACTCTACTTCAAAATAATTATGATTTCGACATTTTATAATTTTTTTTCAACTTTTTTTATTTTTTTCATTTTTAGGCGTTTCTAGTCGTCCCAGACGATTTTAGACCTTATTTTAAAATCACCACATTTAGAGCATTAATCTTGATTTCCTCTTCCATGATTTCGACAATTTAAAATAATTTTTTTCAACTTTTTTTTTTTTATTTCATTTTTAGGCGTTTCTAGTCGTCCTAGACGATTTTAGACCTTATTTTGGAATCACCACATTTAGAGCATTAGTCTTGATTTTCTCTGTGAAAACTCAACCGGTTTTTAATTGGAATACCATTTATATTGACTCTACTTCAAAATAATTATGATTTCGACAATTTATAATTTTTTTTCAACTTTTTTTTATTTTTTTCATTTTTAGGCGTTTCTAGTCGTCCCAGACGATTTTAGACCTTATTTTGGAATCACCACATTTAGAGCATTAATCTTGATTATCTCTGTGAAAACTCAACCGGTTTTTAATTGGAATACCATTTATATTGACTCTACTTCAAAATAATTATGATTTCGACAATTTAAAATTTTTTTTCAACTTTTTTTTTTTTTTCATTTTTAGGGCGTTTCTAGTCGTCCTAGACGATTTTAGACCTTATTTTGGAATCACCACATTTAGAGCTTTAATCTTGATTTTCTTTGTGAAAAACTCAACCGGTTTTTAATTGAAATACCATTTATATTGACTCTACTTCAAAATAATTATGATTTGGACAATTTATAATTTTTTTCAACTTTTTTTTTTTGTCATTTTTAGGCGTTTCTAGTCGTCTAGACGATTTTAGACCTTATTTTGGAATCACCACATTTAGAGCATTAATCTTGATTTTCTCTGTGAAAACTCTACCATTTTTAATTGAAATACCATTTATATTGACTCTACTTCAAAATAATTATGATTTCGACAATTTAAAATTTTTTTTCACCATTTTTTTTTTTTTTTCATTTTTAGGCGTTTCTAGGCGTCCTAGACGATTTTGGACCTTAATTTGGAATCACCATATTTAGAGCATTAATCTTGATTTTCTCTGTGTAAACTCAACCGGGTTTTAATTGAAATACCATTTGTATTGACTCTACTTCAAAATAATTATGATTTCGACAATTTAAAATTTTTTTTCTACTTTTTTTATTTTGTCATTTTTAGGCGTTTCTAGTCGTCCTAGACGATTTTGGACCTTAATTTATAATCACCTTATTTAGAGCATTAATCTTGATTTTCTCTGTGAAAACTCAACCGGTTTTTAATTGAAATACCATTTATATTGACTCTACTTCAAAATAATTATGATTTCGACAATTTAAAATTTTTTTTCAACTTTTTTTATTTTTCATTTTTATGCGTTTCAAGGCGTCCTAGACGATTTTAGACCTTATTTTGGAATCACCACATTTAGAGCATTAATCTTGATTTCGACAATTTAAAATTTTTTTCAACTTTTTTTATTTTTTCATTTTTAGGCGTTTCTAGTCGTCCTAGACGATTTTAGACCTTATTTTGGAATCACCACATTTAGAGCATTAATCTTGATTTTCTCTGTGAAAACTCAACCGGTTTTTAATTGGAATACCATTTATATTGACTCTACTTCAAAATAATTATGATTTCGACAATTTATAATTTTTTTTCAACTTTTTTTATTTTTTCATTTTTAGGCGTTTCTAGTCGTCCTAGACGATTTCAGACCTTAATTTATAATCACCTTATTTAGAGCATTAATCTTGATTTTCTCTGTGAAAACTCAACCGGTTTTTAATTGACATACCATTTATATTGACTCTACTTCAAAATAATTATGATTTCGACAATTTAAAATTTTTGATCAACTTTTTTTATTTTTTCATTTTTATGCGTTTCAAGGCGTCCTAGACGATTTTGGACCTTATTTTGGAATCACCACATTTAGAGCATTAATCTTGATTTCGACAATTTAAAATTTTTTTTTCAACTTTTTTTTTATATTTTTTCATTTTTAGGCGTTTCTAGTCGTCCTAGACGATTTTAGACCTTATTTTGGAATCACCACATTTAGAGCATTAATCTTGATTTTCTCTGTGAAAACTCAACCGGTTTTTAATTGGAATACCATTTATATTGACTCTACTTCAAAATAATTATGATTTCGACAATTTATAATTTTTTTTCAACTTTTTTTATTTTTTCATTTTTAGGCGTTTCTAGTCGTCCTAGACGATTTTAGACCTTATTTTGGAATCACCACATTGAGAGCATTAGTCTTGATTTTCTCTGTGAAAACTCAACCGGTTTTTAATTGGAATACCATTTATATTGACTCTACTTCAAAATAATTATGATTTCGACAATTTAAAATTTTTGTTCAACTTTTTTTATTTTTTCATTTTTAGGCGTTTCTAGTCGTCCTAGACGATTTTAGACCTTATTTTGGAATCACCACATTTAGAGCATTAATCTTGATTTTCTCTGTGAAAACTCAACCGGTTTTTAATTGAAATACCATTTATATTGACGTTTCTAGTCCAAAACTAGACGATTTTAGACCTTATTTTGGAAATCACCACATTTAGAGCATTAATCTTGATTTCGACAATTTAAAATTTTTTTTTCAACTTTTTTTTTATTTTTCATTTTTAGGCGTTTCTAGTCGTCCTAGACGATTTTAGACCTTATTTTGGAATCACCACATTTAGAGCATTAATCTTGATTTTCTCTGTGAAAACTCAACCGGTTTTTAATTGGAATACCATTTATATTGACTCTACTTCAAAATAATTATGATTTCGACAATTTAAAATTTTTTTTCAACTTTTTTTATTTTTCATTTTTAGGCGTTTCTAGTCGTCCTAGACGATTTCAGACCTTATTTTGGAATCACCACATTTAGAGCATTAATCTTGATTTTCTCTGTGAAAACTCAACCGGTTTTTAATTGGAATACCATTTATATTGACTCTACTTCAAAATAATTATGATTTGGACAATTTAAAATTTTTTTTCAACTTTTTTTATTTTTTTCATTTTTAGGCGTTTCTAGGCGTCCTAGACGATTTTGGACCTTATTTTGGAATCACCACATTTAGAGCATTAATCTTGATTTCGAATTTATAATTTTTTTCAACTTTTTTATTTTTCATTTTTAGGCGTTTCTAGTCGTCCTAGACATTTTAGACCTTATTTTGGAAACCCATTTAGAGCATTAATCTTGATATTGCACAATTTAAAATTTTTTTCAACTTTTTTTTATTATTTCATTTTTAGGCGTTTCTAGTCGCCCTAGACGATTTTAGACCTTATTTTGGAATCACCACATTTAGAGCATTAATCTTGATTTTCTCTGTGAAAACTCAACCGGTTTTTAATTGGAATACCATTTATATTGACTCTACTTCAAAATAATTATGATTTCGACAATTTATAATTTTTTTTTACTTTTTTTATTTTTTCATTTTTAGGCGTTTCTAGTCGTCCTAGACGATTTTAGACCTTATTTTGGAATCACCACATTGAGAGCATTAATCTTGATTTTCTCTGTGAAAACTCAACCGGTTTTTAATTGGAATACCATTTATATTGACTCTACTTCAAAATAATTATGATTTCGACAATTTAAAATTTTTTTTCAACTTTTTTTTTTTTTTTGTCATTTTTAGGCGTTTCTAGTCGTCCTAGACGATTTTAGACCTTATTTTGGAATCACCACATTAAGAGCATTAATCTTGATTTTCTCTGTGAAAACTCAACCGGTTTTTAATTGAAATACCATTTATATTGACTCTACTTCAAAATAATTATGATTTCGACAATTTAAAATTTTTTTCAACTTTTTTTTTTTTTCATTTTTAGGCGTTTCTAGGCGTCCTAGACGATTTTGGACCTTAATTTGGAATCACCATATTTAGAGCATTAATCTTGGTTTTCTCTGTGTAAACTCAACCGGTTTTTAATTGAAATACCATTTGTATTGACTCTACTTCAAAATAATTATGATTTGGACAATTTATAATTTTATTTCAACTTTTTTTATTTTTTCGTTTTTAGGCGTTTCTAGGCGTCCTAGACGATTTTGGACCTTATTTTGGAATCACCACATTAAGAGCATTAATCTTGATTTTCTCTGTGAAAACTCAACCGGTTTTTAATTGAAATACCATTTATTTTGACTTTACTTCAAAATAATTATGGTTTCGACAATTTTAAATTTTTTTTCTACTTTTTTTTATTTTGCATTTTTAGGCGTTTCTAGTCGTCCTAGACGATTTTAGACCTTATTTTGGAATCACCACATTTAGAGCATTCATCTTGATTTTCTCTGTGAAAACTCAACCAGTTTTTAATTGAAATACCATTTATATTGACTCTACTTCAAAATAATTATGATTTCGACAATTTAAAATTTTTTTCACCTTTTTTTTTTTTTTTTCATTTTTAGGCGTTTCTAAGCGTCCTAGACGATTTTGGACCTTATTTTGGAATCACCCCATTTAGAGCATTAATATTGATTTTCTCTGTGAAAACACAACCATTTTTAATTGAAATACCATTCATATTGACTCTACTTCAAAATAATTATGATTTCGACAATTTAAAATTTTTTTTCAACTTTTTTTTTAATTATTTCATTTTTAGGCGTTTCTAGTCGCCCTAGACGATTTTAGACCTTATTTTGGAATCACCACATTAAGAGCATTAATCTTGATTTTCTCTGTGAAAACTCAACCGGTTTTTAATTGGAATACCATTTATATTGACTCTACTTCAAAATAATTATGATTTCGACAATTTATAATTTTTTTTCCACTTTTTTATTTTTTTCATTTTTAGGCGTTTCTAGTCGTCCTAGACGATTTTAGACCTTATTTTGGAATCACCACATTGAGAGCATTAGTCTTGATTTTCTCTGTGAAAACTCAACCGGTTTTTAATTGGAAATACCATTTATATTGACTCTACTTCAAAATAATTATGATTTCGACAATTTAAAATTTTTGTTCAATTTTTTTATTTTTTGTCATTTTTAGGCGTTTCTAGTCGTCCTAGACGATTTTAGACCTTATTTTGGAATCACCACATTAAGAGCATTAATCTTGATTTTCTCTGTGAAAACTCAACCGGTTTTTAATTGAAATACCATTTATATTGACTCTACTTCAAAATAATTATGATTTCGACAATTTAAAATTTTTTTTCAACTTTTTTTATTTTTCAATTTTTAGGCGTTTCTAGGCGTCCTAGACGATTTTGGACCTTAATTTGGAATCACCATATTTAGAGCATTAATCTTGGTTTTCTCTGTGTAAACTCAACCGGTTTTTAATTGAAATACCATTTGTATTGACTCTACTTCAAAATAATTATGATTTGGACAATTTATAATTTTTTTTCAACTTTTTTATTTATTTTTTCGTTTTAAGGCGTTTCTAAACGATTTTACACCTTATTTTGGAATCACCACATTAAGAGCATTAGTCTTGATTTTCTCTGTGAAAACTCAACCGGTTTTTAATTGGATACCATCTATTTTGACTTTTACTTCAAAATAATTATGGTTTCGACAATTTTAAATTTTTTTTCTACTTTTTTTATTTTTGTAATTTTTAGGCGTTTCTAGTCGTCCTAGACGATTTTAGACATTATTTTGGAATCACCACATTTAGAGCATTCATCTTGATTTTCTCTGTAAAAACTCAACCAGTTTTTAATTGAAATACCATTTATATTGACTCTACTTCAAAATAATTATGATTTCGACAATTTAAAATTTTTTTTCACCTTTTTTTTTTTTTTTGCATTTTTAGGCGTTTCTAGGCGTCCTGGACGATTTTGGACCTTATTTTGGTATCACCACATTAAGAGCATTAATATTGATTTTCTCTGTGAAAACGCAACCATTTTTAATTGAAATACCATTCATATTGACTCTACTTCAAAATAATTATGATTTCGACAATTTAAAATTTTTTTTCAACTTTTTTTATTTTTTCATTTTTAGGCGTTTCTAGTCGTCCTAGACGATTTTAGACCTTATTTTGGAATCACCACATTTAGAGCATTAATCTTGATTTTCTCTGTGAAAACTCAACCGGTTTTTAATTGGAATACCATTTATATTGACTCTACTTCAAAATAATTATGATTTGGACAATTTATAATTTTTTTTCAACATTTTTTATTTTGTCATTTTTAGGCGTTTCTAGTCGTCCTAGACGATTTTAGACCTTATTTTGGAATCACCACATTTAGAGCATTAATCTTGATTTTCTCTTGAAATACCATTTATATTGACTCTACTTCAAAATAATTATGATTTCGACAATTTAAAATTTTTTTCACCTTTTTTTTTTTGGTTTTTTAAATTTTAGGCGTTTCTAGGCGTCCTAGACGATTTTGGACCTTAATTTGGAATCACCATATTTAGAGCATTAATCTTGATTTTCTCTGTGCAAACTCAACCGGTTTTTAATTGAAATACCATTTATATTGACTCTACTTCAAAATAATTATGATTTGGACAATTTATAATTTTTTTTTCAACTTTTTTATTTTTTTCATTTTTAGGCGTTTCTAGTAGTCCTAGACGATTTTAGACCTTATTTTGGAATCACCACATTTAGAGCATTAATCTTGATTTTCTCTGTGAAAACACAACCATTTTTAATTGAAATACCATTCATATTGACTCTACTTCAAAATAATTATGATTTCGACAATTTAAAATTTTTTTTCAACTTTTTTTATTTTTTCATTTTTAGGCGTTTCTAGTCGTCCTAGACGATTTTAGACCTTATTTTGGAATCACCACATTTAGAGCATTAATCTTGATTTTCTCTGTGAAAACTCAACCGGTTTTTAATTGGAATACCATTTATATTGACTTTACTTCAAAATAATTATGATTTCGACAATTTAAAATTTTATTTTGTCATTTCTAGGCGTTTCTAGTCGTCCTAGACGATTTTAGACCTTATTTTGGAATCACCACATTAAGAGCATTAATATTGATTTTCTCTGTGAAAACACAACCATTTTTAATTGAAATACCATTCATATTGACTCTACTTCAAAATAATTATGATTTCGACAATTTAAAATTTTTTTTCAACTTTTTTTATTTTTTCATTTTTAGGCGTTTCTAGTCGTCCTAGACGATTTAAGACCTTATTTTGGAATCACCACATTAAGAGCATTAATCTTGATTATCTCTGTGAAAACTCAACCGGTTTTTAATTGGAATACCATTTATATTGACTTTACTTCAAAATAATTATGATTTCGACAATTTAAAATTTTTTTTTCTACTTATTTTATTTTGTCATTTTTAGGCGTTTCTAGTCGTCCTAGACGATTTTAGACCTTATTTTGGAATCGCCACATTTAGAGCATTAATCTTGATTTCGACAATTTATAATTTTTTTCAACTTTTTTTATTAATTCATTTTTAGGCGTTTCTAGTCGTCCTAGGCGATTTTAGACCTTATTTTGGAATCACCACATTTAGAGCATTAATCTTGATTTTCTCTGTGAAAACTAAACCGGTTTTTAATTGGAATACCATTTATATTGACTCTACTTCAAAATAATTATGATTTGGACAATTTATAATTTTTTTTCCACTTTTTTTTATTTTTTCATTTTTAGGCGTTTCTAGTCGTCCTAGACGATTTTAGACCTTATTTTGGAATCACCACATTGAGAGCATTAGTCTTGATTTTCTCTGTGAAAACTCAACCATTTTAAATTGAAATACCATTTATATAATAATTAATTCATAATTTCGAGAATTATGATTTCGAGAATTTAAAATTATTTTTTAAATTTTTTCTTTTTTCATTTTTAGGCGTTTCTAGTCGTCCTAGACGATTTTAGACCTTATTTTGGAATCACCACATTTAGAGCATTAATCTTGATTTCGACAATTTAAAATTTTTTTTCTACTTTTTTTATTTTGTCATTTTTAGGCGTTTCTAGTCGTCCTAGACGATTTTAGACATTATTTTGGAATCACCACATTTAGAGAATTCATCTTGATTTTCTCTGTAAAAACTCAACCATTTTTAATTGAAATACCATTTATATTGACTCTACTTCAAAATAATTATGATTTCGACAATTTAAAATTTTATTTTGTCATTTTTAGGCGTTTCTAGTCGTCCTAGACGATTTTGGACCTTATTTTGGAATCACCACATTTAGAGCATTAATCTTGATTTTCTCTGTGAAAACTCAACCAGTTTTAATTGAAATACCATTCATATTGACTCTACTTCAAAATAATTATGATTTCGACAATTTAAAATTTTTTTTTCAACTTTTTTTATTTTTTTCATTTTTAGGCGTTTCTAGTCGTCCTAGACGATTTTAGACCTTATTTTGGAATCACCACATTTAGAGCATTAATCTTGATTATCTCTGTGAAAACTCAACCGGTTTTTAATTGGAATACCATTTATATTGACTTTACTTCAAAATAATTATGATTTCGACAATTTAAAATTTTTTTTCTACTTTTTTTATTTTTTTCATTTTTAGGCGTTTCTAGTCGTCCTAGACGATTTTAGACCTTATTTTGGAATCACCACATTTAGAGCATTAATCTTGATTTCGACAATTTATTATTTTTTTTTTTTAACTTTTTTTATTTTTTTCATTTTTAGGCGTTTCTAGTCGTCCTAGACGATTTTAGACCTTATTTTGGAATCACCACATTAAGAGCATTAGTCTTGATTTTCTCTGAGAAAACTCAACCGGTTTTTAATTGGAATACCATTTATTTTGACTTTACTTCAAAATAATTATGGTTTCGACAATTTTAAATTTTTTTTCTACTTTTTTTATTTTGTCATTTTTAGGCGTTTCTAGTCGTCCTAGACGATTTTAGACCTTATTTTGGAATCACCACATTTAGAGCATTCATCTTGATTTTCTCTGTAAAAACTCAACCATTTTTAATTGAAATACCATTTATATTGACTCTACTTCAAAATAATTATGATTTCGACAATTTAAAATTTTTTTTCAACTTATTTTATTTTTTCATTTTTAGGCGTTTCTAGTCGTCCTAGACGATTTTGGACCTTATTTTTGAATCACCACATTTAGAGCATTAATCTTGATTATCTCTGTGAAAACTCAACCGGTTTTTAATTGGAATACCATTTATATTGACTTTACTTCAAAATAATTATGATTTCGACAATTTAAAATTTTTTTCTACTTTTTTGATTTTTTCATTTTTAGGCGTTTCTAGTTGTGCTAGACGATTTTAGACCTTATTTTGGAATCACCACATTTAGAGCATTAATCTTGATTTCGACAATTTATTATTTTTTTTTTTGTAACTTTTTTTATTTTTTCATTTTTAGGCGTTTCTAGTCGTCCTAGACGATTTTAGACCTTATTTTGGAATCACCACATTAAGAGCATTAGTCTTGATTTTCTCTGTGAAAACTCAACCGGTTTTTAATTGGAATACCATTTATTTTGACTTTACTTCAAAATAATTATGGTTTCGACAATTTTAAATTTTTTTTCTACTTTTTTTATTTTGTCATTTTTAGGCGCTTCTAGTCGTCCTAGACGATTTTAGACATTATTTTGGAATCACCACATTTAGAGCATTCATCTTGATTTTCTCTGTAAAAACTCAACCATTTTTAATTGAAATACCATTTATATTGACTCTACTTCAAAATAATTATGATTTCGACAATTTAAAATTTTTTTTCACCTTTTTTTTTTTTTTTTCATTTTTAGGCGTTTCTAAGCGTCCTAGACGATTTTAGACCTTAATTTGGAATCACCATATTTAGAGCATTAATCTTGATTTTCTCTGTGAAAACTCAACCGGTTTTTAATTGGAATACCATTTATATTGACTCTACTTTAAAATAATTATGATTTCGACAATTTATATTTTTTTTCAACTTTTTTTATTTTTTTCATTTTTAGGCGTTTCATGGCGTTTAAGACGATTTTGGACCTTATTTTGGAATCACCACATTAAGAGCTTTAATCTTGATTTTCTTTGTGAAAACTCAACCGGTTTTTAATTGAAATACCATTTATATTGACTCTACTTCAAAATAATTATGATTTCGACAATTTAAAATTTTTTTCACCTTTTTTTTATTTTTTCATTTTTAGGCGTTTCTAGGCGTCCTAGACGATTTTGGACCTTCATTTGCAATCACCATATTTAGAGCATTAATCTTGATTTTCTCTGTGAAAACTCAACCGGTTTTCAATTGAAATACCATTTATATTGACTTTACTTCAAAATAATTATGATTTCGACACTTTAAAATTTTTTTTTCAACTTTTTTTTATATTTTTTCATTTTTAGGCGTTTTAAGGCGTCCTAGACGATTTTGGACCTTATTTTGGAATCACCACATTTAGAGCATTAATCTTGATTTTCTCTGTGAAAACTCAACCGGTTTTTAATTGGAATACCATTTATATTGACTCTACTTCAAAATAATTATGATTTCGACAATTTAAAATTTTTTTTCAACTTTTTTTATTTTTTCATTTTTAGGCGTTTCTATTCGTCCTAGACGATTTTGGACCTTATTTTGGAATCACCACATTTAGAGCATTAATCTTGATTTTCTCTGTGAAAACTCAACCGGTTTTTAATTGGAATACCATTTATATTGACTCTACTTTAAAAAAATTATGATTTCGACAATTTAAAATTTTTTTTTCATTTTTTTTTTTTTTTTTCATTTTTAGGCGTTTCTAGTCGTCCTAGACGATTTTAGACCTTATTTTGGAATCACCACATTTAGAGCATTAATCTTGATTTTCTCTGTGAAAACTCAACCGGTTTTTAATTGGAATACCATTTATATTGACTCTACTTCAAAATAATTATGATTTGGACAATTTAAAATTTTTTTTTAACTTTTTTTATTTTTTCATTTTTAGGCGTTTCTAGTCGTCCTAGACGATTTTAGACCTTATTTTGGAATCACCACATTTAGAGCATTAATCTTGATTTTCTCTGTGAAAACTCAACCGGTTTTTAATTGGAATACCATTTATATTGACTTTACTTCAAAATAATTATGATTTCGACAATTTAAAATTTTTTTTCAACTTTTTTTTTTTTTCATTTTTAGGCGTTTCTAGTCGTCCTAGACGATTTTAGACCTTATTTTGGAATCACCACATTTAGAGCATTAATCTTGATTTCGACAATTTAAAATTTTTTTACATTTTGTTTTCAAAATAATTATGATTTCGACAATTTAAAATTTGTTTTCAACTTTTTTTATTTTTTCATTTTTAGGCGTTTCTAGGCGTCCTAGACGATTTTAGACCTTATTTTGGAATCACCACATTAAGAGCATTAATCTTGATTTTCTCTGTGAAAACTCAACCGGTTTTTAATTGGAATACCATTTATATTGACTCTACTTCAAAATAATTATGATTTCGACAATTTAAAATTTTTTTCTACTTTTTTTATTTTGTCATTTTTAGGCGTTTCTAGTCGTCCTAGACGATTTTAGACCTTATTTTGGAATCACCACATTTAGAGCATTAATCTTGATTTTCTCTGTGAAAACTCAACCATTTTTAATTGAAATACCATTTATATTGACTCTACTTCAAAATAATTATGATTTCGACAATTTAAAATTTTTTTTCAACTTTTTTTTTTTTTTTCATTTTTAGGCGTTTCTAGGCGTCCTAGACGATTTTAGACCTTATTTTGGAATCACCATATTTAGAGCATTAATCTTGATTTTCTCTGTGAAAACTCAACCGGTTTTTAATTGGAATACCATTTATATTGACTCTACTTCAAAATAATTATGATTTCGACAATTTAAAATTTTTTTTTACCTTTTTTTTTTTTTTTCATTTTTAGGCGTTTCTAGGCGTCCTAGACGATTTTGGACCTTATTTTTGAATCACCATATTTAGAGCATTAATCTTGATTATCTCTGTGAAAACTCAACCGGTTTTTAATTGAAATACCATTTATATTGACTTTACTTCAAAATAATTATGATTTCGACAATTTAAAATTTTTTTCTACTTTTTTAAATTTTTTCATTTTTAGGCGTTTCTAGGCGTCCTAGACGATTTTAGACCTTATTTTGGAATCACCACATTTAGAGCATTAATCTTGATTTCGACAATTTAAAATTTTTTTTTTTACTTTTTTTATTTTTTCATTTTTAGGCGTTTCTAGTCGTCCTAGACGATTTTAGACCTTATTTTGGAATCACCACATTTAGAGCATTAATCTTGATTTTCTCTGTGAAAACTCAACCGGTTTTTAATTGGAATACCATTTATATTGACTCTACTTCAAAATAATTATGATTTCGACAATTTTAAATTTTTTTTCTACTTTTTTTTTTTTATTTTTAGGCGTTTCTAGTCGTCCTAGACGATTTTAGACCTTATTTTGGAATCACCATATTTAGAGCATTAATCTTGATTTTCTCTGTAAAAACTCAACCGGTTTTTAATTGAAATACCATTTATATTGACTCTACTTCAAAATAATTATGATTTCGACAATTTATAATTTTTTTTCAACTTTTTTTTTTGTTTTTCATTTTTAGGCGTTTCTAAGCGTGGCGTTTTAGACGATTTTGGACCTTATTTTGGAATCACCATATTTAGAGCTTTAATCTTGATTTTCTCTGTGAAAACTCAACCGGTTTTTAATTGAAATACCATTTATATTGACTCTACTTCAAAATAATTATGATTTCGACAATTTAAAATTTTTTTCATTTTTTATTTTTTTTATTTTTTTCATTTTTAGGCGTTTCTAGGCGTCCTAGACGATTTTGGACCTTCATTTGCAATCACCATATTTAGAGCATTAATCTTGATTTTCTCTGTGAAAACTCAACCGGTTTTCAATTGAAATACCATTTATATTGACTTTACTTCAAAATAATTATGATTTCGACACTTTAAAATTTTTTTTCAACTTTTTTTTTTTTTTTTCATTTTTAGGCGTTTCAAGGCGTCCTAGACGATTTTGGACCTTATTTTGGAATCACCACATTTAGAGCATTAATCTTGATTTTCTCTGTGAAAACTCAACCGGTTTTTAATTGGAATACCATTTATATTGACTCTACTTCAAAATAATTATGATTTGGACAATTTATAATTTTTTTTCAACTTATTTTATTTTTTTCATTTTTAGGCGTTTCTATTCGTCCTAGACGATTCTAAACCTTATTTTGGAATCACCACATTTAGAGCATTAATCTTCATTTCGACAATTTAAAATTTTTTTTCAACTTTTTTTTATTTTTTCATTTTTAGGCGTTTCTAGTCGTCCTAGACGATTTTAGACCTTATTTTGGAATCACCACATTTAGAGCATTAATCTTGATTTTCTCTGTGAAAACTCAACCGGTTTTTAATTGGAATACCATTTATATTGACTCTACTTAAAAATAATTATGATTTCGACAATTTAAAATTTTTTTTCAACTTTTTTTGTTTTTTCATTTTTAGGCGTTTCTAGGCGTCCTAGACGATTTTGGACCTTAATTTGGAATCACCATATTTAGAGCATTAATCTTGATTTTCTCTGTGTAAACTCAACCATTTTTAATTGAAATACCATTTATATTGACTCTACTTCAAAATAATTACGATTTCGACAATTTAAAATTTTTTTTCCCTTTTTTTTGGTTTTTTCATTTTTTGGCGTTTCTAGGCGTCCTAGACGATTTTGGACCTTAATTTGGAATCAGCATATTTAGAGCATTAATCTTGATTTCGACAATTTAAAATTTTTTTTCAACTTTTTTTTTTTTTTCATTTTTAGGCGTTTCTAGTCGTCCTAGACGATTTTAGACCTTATTTTGGAATCTCCACATTTAGAGCATTAATCTTGATTTTCTCTGTGAAAACTCAACCGATTTTTAATTGAAATACCATTTATATTGACTCTACTTCAAAATAATTATGATTTCGACAATTTAAAATTTTTTTTCACTTTTTTTTGGTTTTTTCATTTTTAGGCGTTTTTATGCGTCCTAGACGATTTTGGACCTTAATTTGGAATCACCATAATTAGAGCATTAATCTTGATTTTCTCTGTGAAAACTCAACCGGTTTTTAATTGAAATACCATTTATATTGACTCTACTTCAAAATAATTATGATTTCGACAATTTAAAATTTTTTTTTCAACTTTTTTTATTATTTTATTTTTCGGCGTTTCAAGGCGTCCTAGACGATTTTAGACTTTATTTTGAAATCACCACATTTTGGGCCTTAATCTTGATTTCGACAATTTAAAATTTTTTTTTCAACTTTTTTTATTTTTTCATTTTTAGGCGTTTCTAGTCGTCCTAGACGATTTTAGACCTTAATTTGGAATCACCATATTTAGAGCATTAATCTTGATTTTCTTTGTGAAAACTCAACCGGTTTTTAATTGGAATACCATTTATATTGACTCTACTTTAAAATAATTATGATTTCGACAATTTATATTTTTTTTCAACTTTTTTTTATTTTTTCATTTTTAGGCGTTTCATGGCGTTTTAGACGATTTTGGACCTTATTTTGGAATCACCACATTTAGAGCTTTAATCTTGATTTTCTTTGTGAAAACTCAACCGGTTTTTAATTGAAATACCATTCATATTGACTCTACTTCAAAATAATTATGATTTCGACAATTTAAAATTTTTTTCACCTTTTTTTTATTTATTTCATTTTTAGGCGTTTCTAGTCGTCCTAGACGATTTTGGACCTTCATTTGCAATCACCATATTTAGAGCATTAATCTTGATTTTCTCTGTGAAAACTCAACCGGTTTTCAATTGAAATACCATTTATATTGACTTTACTTCAAAATAATTATGATTTCGACACTTTAAAATTTTTTTTTCAACTTTTTTTATTTTTTTTTCACTTTTAGGCGTTTCAAGGCGTCCTAGACGATTTTGGACCTTATTTTGGAATCACCACATTTAGAGCATTAATCTTGATTTTCTCTGTGAAAACTCAACCGGTTTTTAATTGGAATACCATTTATATTGACTCTACTTCAAAATAATTATGATTTGGACAATTTATAATTTTTTTTCAACTTATTTTATTTTTTCATTTTTAGGCGTTTCTATTCGTCCTAGACGATTCTAAACCTTATTTTGGAATCACCACATTTAGAGCATTAATCTTCATTTCGACAATTTAAAATTTTTTTTCAACTTTTTTTATTTTTTCATTTTTAGGCGTTTCTAGTCGTCCTAGACGATTTTAGACCTTATTTTGGAATCTCCACATTTAGAGCATTAATCTTGATTTTCTCTGTGAAAACTCAACCGATTTTTAATTGAAATACCATTTATATTGACTCTACTTCAAAATAATTATGATTTCGACAATTTAAAATTTTTTTCACTTTTTTTTTGGTTTTTTCATTTTTAGGCGTTTTTAGGCGTCCTAGACGATTTTGGACCTTAATTTGGAATCACCATATTTAGAGCATTAATCTTGATTTTCTCTGTGAAAACTCAACCGGTTTTTAATTGAAATACCATTTATATTGACTCTACTTCAAAATAATTATGATTTCGACAATTTAAAATTTTTTTTCAACTTTTTTTATTATTTTATTTTTCGGCGTTTCAAGGCGTCCTAGACGATTTTAGACTTTATTTTGAAATCACCACATTTAGGGCCTTAATCTTGATTTCGACAATTTAAAATTTTTTTTCAACTTTTTTTATTTTTTCATTTTTAGGCGTTTCTAGTCGTCCTAGACGATTTTAGACCTTATTTTGGAATCACCACATTTAGAGCATTAATCTTGATTTTCTCTGTGAAAACTCAACCGGTTTTTAATTTGAATGCCATTTATATTGACTCTACTTCAAAATAATTATGATTTGGACAATTTATAATTTTTTTTCAACTTTTTTTATTTTGTCATTTTTAGGCGTTTCTAGTCGTCTTAGACGATTTTAGACCTTATTTTGGAATCACCACATTTAGAGCATTAATCTTGATTTTCTCTGTGAAAACTCAACCGGTTTTTAATTGGAATACCATTTATATTGACTTTACTTAAAAATAATTATGATTTCGTCAATTTAAAATTTTTTTTCTCCTTTTTTTATTTTGCCATTTTTAGGCGTTTCTAGTCGTCCTAGACGATTTTAGACCTTATTTTGGAATCACCACATTTAGAGCATTAATCTTGATTTTCTCTGTGAAAACTCAACCGATTTTTAATTGAAATACCATTTATATTGACTCTACTTCAAAATAATTATGATTTCGACAATTTAAAATTTTTTTTCTACTTTTTTTATTTTTTTCATTTTTAGGCGTTTCTAGTCGTCCCAGACGATTTTAGACCTTATTTTGGAATCACCACATTTAGAGCATTAATCTTGATTTTCTCTGTGTAAACTTAACCATTTTTAATTGAAATACCATTTATATTGACTCTACTTCAAAATAATTATGATTTCGACAATTTAAAATTTTTTTTCACTTTTTTTATTTGTTTTTCATTTTTAGGCGTTTTTAGGCGTCCTAGACGATTTTGGACCTTATTTTGGAATCACCATAATTAGAGCATTAATCTTGATTTTCTCTGTGAAAACTCAACCGGTTTTTAATTGAAATACCATTTATATTGACTCTACTTCAAAATAATTATGATTTCGACAATTTAAAATTTTTTTTCTACTTTTTTTATTTTTTTCATTTTTAGGCGTTTCTAGTCGTCCTAGACGATTTTAGACCTTATTTTGGAATCACCACATTTAGAGCATTAATCTTGATTTTCTCTGTGAAAACTCAACCGGTTTTTAATTGGAATGCCATTTATATTGACTCTACTTCAAAATAATTATGATTTGGACAATTTATAATTTTTTTTTTCAACTTTTTTTTATTTTTTCATTTTTAGGCGTTTCTAGGCGTCCTAGACGATTTTAGACCTTATTTTGGAATCACCACATTTAGAGCATTAATCTTGATTTTCTCTGTGAAAACTCAACCGATTTTTAATTGAAATACCATTTATATTGACTCTACTTCAAAATAATTATGATTTCGACAATTTAAAATTTTTTTTCACTTTTTTTTTGGTTTTTTCATTTTTAGGCGTTTTTAGGCGTCCTAGACGATTTTGGACCTTAATTTGGAATCACCATACTTAGAGCATTAATCTTGATTTTCTCTGTGAAAACTCAACCGGTTTTTAATTGAAATACCATTTATATTGACTCTACTTCAAAATAATTATGATTTCGACAATTTAAAATTTTTTTCAACTTTTTTTATTATTTTTATTTTTCGGCGTTTCAAGGCGTCCTAGACGATTTAAGACTTTATTTTGGAATCACCACATTTAGGGCCTTAATCTTGATTTCGACAATTTAAAATTTTTTTTCAACTTTTTTTATTATTTCATTTTTAGGCGTTTCTAGTCGTCGTAGACGATTTTAGACCTTATTTTGGAATCACCACATTTAGAGCATTAATCTTGATTTTCTTTGTGAAAACTCAACCGGTTTTTAATTGGAATACCATATATATTGACTTTACTTCAAAATAATTATGATTTCGACAATTTAAAATTTTATTTTGTCATTTTTAGGCGTTTCTAGTCGTCCTAGACGATTTTAGACCTTATTTTGGAATCACCACATTTAGAGCATTAATATTGATTTTCTCTGTGAAAACTCAACCATTTTTAATTGAAATACCATTCATATTGACTCTACTTCAAAATAATTATGATTTCGACAATTTAAAATTTTTTTTCAACTTTTTTGTTTTTTTTCATTTTTAGGCGTTTCTAGGCGTCCTAGACGATTTTAGACCTTATTTTGGAATCACCACATTTAGAGCATTAATATTGATTTTCTCTGTGAAAACTCAACCATTTTTAATTGAAATACCATTCATATTGACTCTACTTCAAAATAATTATGATTTCGACAATTTAAAATTTTTTTTTCAACTTTTTTTATTTTTTCATTTTTAGGCGTTTCTAGTCGTCCTAGACGATTTAAGACCTTATTTTGGAATCACCACATTAAG
The DNA here is from genome assembly GCA_018152125.1 of Drosophila dunni. NCBI lineage: Eukaryota > Metazoa > Arthropoda > Insecta > Diptera > Drosophilidae > Drosophila > Drosophila dunni. Next base: position 21,509 of record JAECXC010000284.1, on the reverse strand, counting down.
AGCATTAATCTTGATTATCTCTGTGAAAACTCAACCGGTTTTTAATTGGAATACCATTTATATTGACTTTACTTCAAAATAATTATGATTTCGACAATTTAAAATTTTTTTTTCTACTTTTTTTATTTTGTCATTTTTAGGCGTTTCAAGGCGTCCTAGACGATTTTGGACCTTATTTTGGAATCACCACATTTAGAGCATTAATCTTGATTTTCTCTGTGAAAACTCAACCGGTTTTTAATTGGAATACCATTTATATTGACTCTACTTCAAAATAATTATGATTTGGACAATTTATAATTTTTTTTCAACTTTTTTAATTTTGTCATTTTTAGGCGTTTCTAGTCGTCCTAGACGATTTTAAACCTTATTTTGGAATCACCACATTTAGAGCATTAATCTTGATTTCGACAATTTAAAATTTTTTTTCAACTTTTTTTATTTTTTTCATTTTTAGGCGTTTCTAGTCGTCCTAGACGATTTTAGACCTTATTTTGGAATCACCACATTTAGAGCATTAATATTGATTTTCTCTGTAAAAACTCAACCATTTTTAATTGAAATACCATTTATATTGACTCTACTTCAAAATAATTATGATTTCGACAATTTAAAATTTTTTTCACCTTTTTTTTGTGTTTTTCATTTTTCGGCGTTTCTAGGCGTCCTAGACGATTTTGGACCTTTATTTGGAATCACCATATTTAGAGCATTAATCTTGATTTTCTCTGTGAAAATTCAACCGGTTTTTAATTGAAATACCATTTATATTGACTCTACTTCAAAATAATTAGGATTTCGACAATTTAAAATTTTTTTTCAACTTTTTTTATTTTTTCATTTTTAGGCGTTTCAAGGCGTCCTAGACGATTTTGGACCTTATTTTGGAATCACCACATTTAGAGCATTAATCTTGATTTCGACAATTTAAAATTTTTTTTCAACTTTTTTTATTTTTTTCATTTTTAGGCGTTTCTAGTCGTCCTAGACGATTTTAGACCTTATTTTGGAATCACCACATTTAGAGCATTAATCTTGATTTTCTCTGTGAAAACTCAACCGGTTTTTAATTGGAATACCATTTATATTGACACTACTTCAAAATAATTATGATTTCGACAATTTATAATTTTTTTTTCAACTTTTTATATTTTTTTCATTTTTAGGCGTTTCTAGTCGTCCTAGACGATTTTAGACCTTATTTTGGAATCACCACATTAAGAGCATTAATCTTGATTATCTCTGTGAAAACTCAACCGGTTTTTAATTGGAATACCATTTATATTGACTTTACCTCAAAATAATTATGATTTCGACAATTTAAAATTTTTTTTCTACTTATTTTATTTTGTCATTTTTAGGCGTTTCTAGTCGTCCTAGACGATTTTAGACCTTATTTTGGAATCTCCACATTTAGAGCATTAATCTTGATTTTCTCTGTGAAAACTCAACCATTTTTAATTGAAATACCATTTATATTGACTCTACTTCAAAATAATTATGATTTCGACAATTTAAAATTTTTTTTCAACTTTTTTTATTATTTCATTTGAAGACGTTTCTAGTCGTCCTAGACTATTTTAGACCTTATTTTGGAATCACCACATTTAGAGCATTAATCTTGATTTCGACAATTTAAAATTTTTTTTCAACTTTTTTTATTTTTTCATTTTTAGGCGTTTCTAGTAGTCCTAGACGATTTTAGACCTTATTTTGGAATCACCACATTTAGAGCATTAATCTTAATTTTCTCTGTGAAAACTCAACCGATTTTTAATTGGAATACCATTTATATTGACTCTACTTCAAAATAATTATGATTTGGACAATTTATAATTTTTTTTCAACTTTTTTATTTTTTCATTTTTAGGCGTTTCTAGTCGTCCTAGACGATTTTGGACCTTATTTTGGAATCACCACATTAAGAGCATTAATCTTGATTATCTCTGTGAAAACTCAACCGATTTTTAATTGGAATACCATTTATATTGACTCTACTTCAAAATAATTATGATTTGGACAATTTATAATTTTTTTTCAACTTTTTTTATTTTTTCATTTTTAGGCGTTTCTAGTGGCGTCCTAGACGATTTTGGACCTTATTTTGGAATCACCACATTTTGAGCATTAATCTTGATTATCTCTGTGAAAACTCAACCGGTTTTTAATTGGAATACCATTTATATTGACTCTACTTCAAAATAATTATGATTTCGACAATTTAAAATTTTTTTTCAACTTTTTTATTTTTTCATTTTTAGGCGTTTCTAGTCGTCCTAGACGATTTTAGACCTTATTTTGGAATCACCACATTTAGAGCATTAATCTTGATTTTCTCTGTGAAAACTCAACCAATTTTTAATTTGAAATACCATTTATATTGACTCTACTTCAAAATAATTATGATTTGGACAATTTATAATTTTTTTTCAACTTTTTTTATTTTTTTCATTTTTAGGCGTTTCTAGTCGTCCTAGACGATTTTGGACCTTATTTTGGAATCACCACATTTAGAGCATTAATCTTGATTTTCTCTGTGAAAACTCAACCGGTTTTTAATTGGAATACCATTTATATTGACTCTACTTCAAAATAATTATGATTTCGACAATTTAAAATTTTTTTTCAACTTTTTTAAATTTTCATTTTTAGGCGTTTCTTAGTCGTCCTTGACTTGATTTTAGACCTTATTTTGGAATCACCACATTTAGAGCATTAATCTTGATTTCGACAATTTAAAATTTTTTTTCAACTTTTTTTATTTTTTCATTTTTTAGGCGTTTCTAGTCGTCCTAGACGATTTTAGACCTTATTTTGGAATCACCACATTTAGAGCATTAATCTTGATTTTCTCTGTGAAAACTCAACCGGTTTTTAATTGAAATACCATTTATATTGACTCTACTTCAAAATAATTATGATTTCGACAATTTAAAATTTTTTTTTAACTTTTTTTATTTTGTTCATTTTTAGGCGTTTCTAGTCGTCCTAGACGATTTTAGACCTTATTTTGGAATCACCACATTTAGAGCATTAATCTTGATTTTCTCGTGAAAACTCAACCAATTTTTAATTGGAAACCATTTACACTCAAAATAATTAAATTTATATTTTTTTCAAACACTTTTTTATTTTTTCATTTTTAGGCGTTTCTAGTCGTCCTAGACGATTTTGGACCTTATTTTGGAATCACCACATTTAGAGCATTAATCTTGATTATCTCTGTGAAAACTCAACCAATTTTTAATTGGAATACCATTTATATTGACTCTACTTCAAAATAATTATGATTTCGACAATTTAAAATTTTTTTCAACTTTTTTTGTTTTTTCATTTTTAGGCGTTTCTAGTCGTCCTAAACGATTTTACACCTTATTTTGGAATCACCACATTTAGAGCATTAATCTTGATTATCTCTGTGAAAACTCAACCAATTTTTAATTGGAATACCATTTATATTGACTCTACTTCAAAATAATTATGATTTCGACAATTTAAAATTTTTTTTCAACTTTTTTTTTTTTTCATTTTTAGGCGTTTCTAGTCGTCCTAGACGATTTTGGACCTTATTTTGGAATCACCACATTTAGAGCATTAATCTTGATTATCTCTGTGAAAACTCAACCAATTTTTAAATGGAATTTCTTTTATATTGACTCTACTTCAAAATAATAGATTTCACAATTTAAAATTAATTTTTTTCAACTTTTTTTTTTTAATTTTTAGGCGTTTCTAGTCGTCCTAGACGATTTTAGACATTATTTTGGAATCACCACATTTAGAGCATTAATCTTGATTTTCTCTGTGAAAACTCAACCGGTTTTTAATTGAAATACCATTTATATTGACTCTACTTCATAATAATTATGATTTCGACAATTTAAAATTTTTTTTTTACTATTTTTTTATTTTGGCGTTTATTTTTAGGGTTTCGTGTCGTCCTAGACGATTTTAGACCTTATTTTGGAATCACCACATTTAGAGCATTAATCTTGATTTCGACAATTTAAAATTTTTTTTCAACTTTTTTTTTTTTTTTCATTTTTAGGCGTTTCTAGTCGTCCTAGACGATTTTAGACCTTATTTTGGAATCACCACATTTAGAGCATTAATCTTGTTTTTTTCTGTGAAAACTCAACCGGTTTTTAATTGGAATACCATTTATATTGACTCTACTTCAAAATAATTATGATTTCGAAAATTTAAAATTTTTTTTCAACTTTTTTTTTATTTTTTCATTTTTAGGCGTTTCTAGTCGTCCTAGACGATTTTAGACCTCATTTTGGAATCACCACATTTAGAGCATTAATCTTGAGTTCGACCATTTAAAATTTTTTTCACATTTTTTTTGTTTTTTCAAAATAATTATGATTTCGACAATTTAAAATTTTTTTTTCAACTTTTTTTTTTTTTTCATTTTTCAGCGTTTCCAGTCGTCCTAGACGATTTTAGACCTTATTTTGGAATCACCACATTTAGAGCATTAATCTTGATTTTCTCTGTGAAAACTCAACCGGTTTTTAATTGGAATACCATTTATATTGACTCTACTTCAAAATAATAATGATTTCGACAATTTAAAATTTTTTTTCACCTTATTTTGTTTTTTTATTTTTAGGCGTATCTAGTCGTCCTAGACGATTTGGGACCTTATTTGGAATCACCACATAAGGAGCATTAAACTTGATTTTTTCTGTGAAAATTCAACCGGTTTTTAATTGGAATACCATTAATCTTGACTCTACTTCAAAATAATTATGATTTGGACAATTTATAATTTTTTTTCAACTTTTTTTTTTTTTTTTCATTTTTAGGCGTTTCTAGTCGTCCTAGACGATTTTGGACCTTATTTTGGAATCACCACATTAAGAGCATTAATCTTGATTTTCTCTGTTAAAACTCAACCGGTTTTTAATTGGAATACCATTTATATTGACTCTACTTCAAAATAATTATGATTTCGACAATTTAAAATTTTTTTTCAACTTTTTTTATTTTTTCATTTTTAGGCGTTTCTAGGCGTCCTAGACGATTTTGGACCTTATTTTGGAATCATCACATTAAGAGCATTAATCTTGATTTTCTCTGTGAAAACTCAACCGGTTTTTAATTGGAATACCATTTATATTGACTCTACTTCAAAATAATTATGATTTGGACAATTTATAATTTTTTTTCAACTTTTTTTATTTTTTCATTTTTAGGCGTTTCTAGTCGTCCTAGACGATTTTAGACCTTATTTTGGAATCACCACATTAAGAGCATTAATCTTGATTTTCTCTGTGAAAACTCAACCGGTTTTTAATTGGAATACCATTTATATTGACTCTACTTCAAAATAATTATGATTTCGACAATTTATAATTTTTTTTCAACTTTTTTTATTTTTTCATTTTTAGGCGTTTCTAGTCGTCCTAGACGATTTTAGACCTCATTTTGGAATCACCACATTTAGAGCATTAATCTTGATTTCGACAATTTAAAATTTTTTTCACATTTTTTTTGTTTTTTCAAAATAATTATGATTTCGACAATTTAAAATTTTTTTTCTACTTTATTTTATTTTGTCATTTTTAGGCGTTTCTAGTCGTCCTAGACGATTTTAGACCTTATTTTGGAATCACCACATTTAGAGCATTAATCTTGATTTTCTCTGTGAAAACTCAACCATTTTTAATTGAAATACCATTTATATTGACTCTACTTCAAAATAATTATGATTTCCACAATTTAAAATTTTTTTTCAACTTTTTTTATTTTTTCATTTTTAGGCGTTTCTAGTCGTCCTAGACGATTTTAGACCTTATTTTGGAATCACCACATTTAGAGCATTAATCTTGATTTCGACAATTTAAAATATTCTTTCAACTTTTTTTATTTTTTTCATTTTTAGGCGTTTTTAGTTTTTCTAGACGATTTTAGACCTTATTTTGGAATCACCACATTTAGAGCATTAATCTTGATTTTCTCTGTGAAAACTCAACCGGTTTTTAATTGAAATACCATTTATATTGACTCTACTTCATAATAATTATGATTTCGACAATTTAAAATTTTTTTTCAACTTTTTTTTATTTTTTTTTCATTTTTAGGCGTTTCTAGGCGTCCTAGACGATTTTGGACCTTATTTTGGAATCATCACATTGAGAGCATTAATCTTGATTTTCTCTGTGAAAACTCAACCGGTTTTTAATTGGAATACCATTTATATTGACTCTACTTCAAAATAATAATGATTTCGACAATTTAAAATTTTTTTTCACCTTATTTTGTTTTTTTATTTTTAGGCGTATCTAGTCGTCCTAGACGATTTGGGACCTTATTTGGAATCACCACATAAGGAGCATTAAACTCTTGATTTTTTCTGTGAAAACTCAACCGGTTTTTAATTGGAATACCATTAATCTTGACTCTACTTCAAAATAATTATGATTTGGACAATTTATAATTTTTTTTCAACTTTTTTTTATTTTTTTTTCATTTTTAGGCGTTTCTAGTCGTCCTAGACGATTTTGGACCTTATTTTGGAATCACCACATTAAGAGCATTAATCTTGATTTTCTCTGTTAAAACTCAACCGGTTTTTAATTGGAATACCATTTATATTGACTCTACTTCAAAATAATTATGATTTCGACAATTTAAAATTTTTTTTCAACTTTTTTTATTTTTTCATTTTTAGGCGTTTCTAGGCGTCCTAGACGATTTTGGACCTTATTTTGGAATCATCACATTAAGAGCATTAATCTTGATTTTCTCTGTGAAAACTCAACCGGTTTTTAATTGGAATACCATTTATATTGACTCTACTTCAAAATAATTATGATTTGGACAATTTATAATTTTTTTTCAACTTTTTTTATTTTTTCATTTTTAGGCGTTTCTAGTCGTCCTAGACGATTTTAGACCTTATTTTGGAATCACCACATTAAGAGCATTAATCTTGATTTTCTCTGTGAAAACTCAACCGGTTTTTAATTGGAATACCATTTATATTGACTCTACTTCAAAATAATTATGATTTCGACAATTTATAATTTTTTTTCAACTTTTTTTATTTTTTTCATTTTTAGGCGTTTCTAGTCGTCCTAGACGATTTTAGACCTCATTTTGGAATCACCACATTTAGAGCATTAATCTAGATTTCGACAATTTAAAATTTTTTTCACATTTTTTTTGTTTTTTCAAAATAATTATGATTTTGACAATTTAAAATTTTTTTTTACTTTATTTTATTTTGTCATTTTTAGGCGTTTCTAGTCGTCCTAGACGATTTTAGACCTTATTTTGGAATCACCACATTTAGAGCATTAATCTTGATTTTCTCTGTGAAAACTCAACCATTTTTAATTGAAATACCATTTATATTGACTCTACTTCAAAATAATTATGATTTCCACAATTTAAAATTTTTTTTCAACTTTTTTTATTTTTTCATTTTTAGGCGTTTCTAGTCGTCCTAGACGATTTTAGACCTTATTTTGGAATCACCACATTTAGAGCATTAATCTTGATTTCGACAATTCAAAATATTCTTTCAACTTTTTTTTTTTTTTTCATTTTTAGGCGTTTTTAGTCGTTCTAGACGATTTTAGACCTTATTTTGGAATCACCACATTTAGAGCATTAATCTTGATTTTCTCTGTGAAAACTCAACCGGTTTTTAATTGAAATACCATTTATATTGACTCTACTTCATAATAATTATGATTTCGACAATTTAAAATTTTTTTTCAACTTTTTTTATTTTTTTCATTTTTAGGCGTTTCTAGGCGTCCTAGACGATTTTGGACCTTATTTTGGAATCATCACATTGAGAGCATTAATCTTGATTTTCTCTGTGAAAACTCAACCGGTTTTTAATTGGAATACCATTTATATTGACTCTACTTCAAAATAATTATGATTTGGACAATTTATAATTTTTTTTCAACTTTTTTAATTTTTTCATTTTTAGGCGTTCCTAGTCGTCCTAGACGATTTTAGACCTTATTTTGGAATCACCACATTTAGAGCAATAATCTTGATTTTCTCTGTGAAAACTCAACCAGTTTTTAATTGAAATACCATTTATATTGACTCTACTTCAAAATAATTATGATTTGGACAATTTATAATTTTAAATTGTCGAAAAAAATTTTGAACACCACATTAAGAGCATTAATCTTGATTTCGACAATTTAAAATTTTTACATTTTTTGTTTTTCAAAATAATTATGATTTCGACAATTTAAAATTTTTTTTCAACTTTTTTTATTTTTTCATTTTTAGGCGTTTCTAGTCGTCCTAGACGATTTTAGACCTTATTTTGGAATCACCACATTAAGAGCATTAATCTTGATTTTCTCTGTTAAAACTCAACCGGTTTTTAATTGGAATACCATTTATATTGACTCTACTTCAAAATAATTATGATTTCGACAATTTAAAATTTTTTTTCAACTTTTTTTATTTTTTCATTTTTAGGCGTTTCTAGTCGTCCTAGACGATTTTGGACCTTATTTTGGAATCACCACATTAAGAGCATTAATCTTGATTTTCTCTGTTAAAACTCAACCGGTTTTTAATTGGAATACCATTTATATTGACTCTACTTCAAAATAATTATGATTTCGACAATTTAAAATTTTTTTTCAACTTTTTTTATTTTTTCATTTTTAGGCGTTTCTAGGCGTCCTAGACGATTTTGGACCTTATTTTGGAATCATCACATTGAGAGCATTAATCTTGATTTTCTCTGTGAAAACTCAACCGGTTTTTAATTGGAATACCATTTATATTGACTCTACTTCAAAATAATTAAGATTTGGACAATTTATAATTTTTTTTCAACTTTTTTTATTTTTTCATTTTTAGGCGTTTTTAGTCGTCCTAGACGATTTTAGACCTTATTTTGGAATCACCACATTAAGAGCATTAATCTTGATTTTCTCTGTGAAAACTCAACCGGTTTTTAATTGGAATACCATTTATATTGACTCTACTTCAAAATAATTATGATTTGGACAATTTATAATTTTTTTTCAACTTTTTTTATTTTTTCATTTTTAGGCGTTTCTAGTCGTCCTAGACGATTTTAGACCTCATTTTGGAATCACCACATTTAGAGCATTAATCTTGATTTCGACAATTTAAAATTTTTTGTTTTTATTTTGTCATTTTTAGGCGTTTCTAGTCGTCCTAGACGATTTTAGACCTTATTTTGGAATCACCACATTTAGAGCATTAATCTTGATTTTCTCTGTGAAAACTCAACCATTTTTAATTGAAATACCATTTATATTGCCTCTACTTCAAAATAATTATGATTTCCACAATTTAAAATTTTTTTTCAACTTTTTTTATTTTTTCATTTTTAGGCGTTTCTATTCGTCCTAGACGATTTTAGACCTTATTTTGGAATCACCACATTTAGAGCATTAATCTTGATTTCGACAATTTAAAATATTTTTTCAACTTTTTTTATTTTTTTCATTTTTAGGCGTTTCTAGGCGTCCTAAACGATTGTGGACCTTATTTTGGAATCACCACATTTAGAGCATTAATCTTGATTTCGACAATTTAAAATTTTTTTTTTTTATTTTGTCATTTTTAGGCGTTTCTAGTCGTCCTAGACGATTTTAGACCTTATTTTGGAATCACCACATTTAGAGCATTAATCTTGATTTTCTCTGTGAAAACTCAACCATTTTTAATTGAAATACCATTTATATTGACTCTACTTCATAATAATTATGATTTCGACAATTTAAATTTATTTTTCAACTTTTTTTATTTGTTCATTTTTAGGCGTTTCTAGTCGTTCTAGACGATTTTAGACGTCATTTTGGAATCACCACATTTAGAGCATTAATCTTGATTTCGACAATTTAAAATTTTTTTTTACATTTTTTTTGTTTTTTCAAAATAATTATGATTTCGACAATTTAAAATTTTTTTTCAACTTTTTTTTATTTTTTCATTTTTAGGCGTTTTTAGTCGTCCTAGACGATTTTGGACCTTATTTTGGAATCACCACATTAAGAGCATTAATCTTGATTTTCTCTGTTAAAACTCAACCGGTTTTTAATTGGAATACCATTTATATTGACTCTACTTCAAAATAATTATGATTTGGACAATTTATAATTTTTTTTCAACTTTTTTTATTTTTTCATTTTTAGGCGTTTCAAGTCGTCCTAGACGATTTTAGACCTCATTTTGGAATCACCACATTTAGAGCATTAATCTTGATTTCGACAATTTAAAATTTTTTTCACATTTTTTTTGTTTTTTCAAAATAATTATGATTTCGACAATTTAAAATTTTTTTTCAACTTTTTTTATTTTTTCATTTTTAGGCGTTTCAAGGCGTCCTAGACGATTTTAGACCTTATTTTGAAATCACCACATTAAGAGCATTAATCTTGATTATCTCTGTGAAAACTCAACCGGTTTTTAATTGGAATACCATTTATATTGACTCTACTTCAAAATAATTATGATTTCGACAATTTAAAATTTTTTTTCAACTTTTTTTTTATTTTGTCATTTTTAGGCGTTTCTAGTCGTCCTAGACGATTTTAGACCTTATTTTGGAATCACCACATTTAGAGCATTAATCTTGATTTTCTCTGTGAAAACTCAACCATTTTTAATTGAAATACCATTTATATTGCCTCTACTTCAAAATAATTATGATTTCCACAATTTAAAATTTTTTTTTCAACTTTTTTTATTTTTTTCATTTTTAGGCGTTTCTAGTCGTCCTAGACGATTTTAGACCTCATTTTGGAATCACCACATTTAGAGCATTAATCTTGATTTCGACAATTTAAAATTTTTTTATAATTTTTTTGTTTTTTCAAAATAATTATGATTTCGACAATTTAAAATTTTTTTTCAACTTTTTTATATTTTTCATTTTTAGGCGTTTTTAGTCGTCCTAGACGATTTTAGACCTTATTTTGGAATCACCACATTAAGAGCATTAATCTTGATTTTCTCTGTGAAAACTCAACCGGTTTTTAATTGGAATACCATTTATATTGACTCTACTTCAAAATAATTATGATTTGGACAATTTATAATTTTTTTTCAACTTTTTTTATTTTTTTCATTTTTAGGCGTTTCTAGTCGTCCTAGACGATTTTAGACCTCATTTTGGAATCACCACATTTAGAGCATTAATCTTGATTTCGACAATTTAAAATTTTTTTTACATTTTTTTTGTTTTTTCAAAATAATTATGATTTCGACAATTTAAAATTTTTTTTCAACTTTTTTTATTTTTTCATTTTTAGGCGTTTTTAGTCGTCCTAGACGATTTTGGACCTTATTTTGGAATCACCACATTAAGAGCATTAATCTTGATTTTCTCTGTTAAAACTCAACCGGTTTTTAATTGGAATACCATTTATATTGACTCTACTTCAAAATAATTATGATTTGGACAATTTATAATTTTTTTTCAACTTTTTTTTTTTTTTATTTTTAGGCGTTTCAAGTCGTCCTAGACGATTTTAGACCTCATTTTGGAATCACCACATTTAGAGCATTAATCTTGATTTCGACAATTTAAAATTTTTTTCACATTTTTTTTGTTTTTTCAAAATAATTATGATTTCGACAATTTAAAATTTTTTTTCAACTTTTTTTATTTTTTCATTTTTAGGCGTTTCAAGGCGTCCTAGACGATTTTAGACCTTATTTTGAAATCACCACATTAAGAGCATTAATCTTGATTATCTCTGTGAAAACTCAACCGGTTTTTAATTGGAATACCATTTATATTGACTCTACTTCAAAATAATTATGATTTCGACAATTTAAAATTTTTTTTCAACTTTTTTTTTTTTGTCATTTTTAGGCGTTTCTAGTCGTCCTAGACGATTTTAGACCTTATTTTGGAATCACCACATTTAGAGCATTAATCTTGATTTTCTCTGTGAAAACTCAACCATTTTTAATTGAAATACCATTTATATTGCCTCTACTTCAAAATAATTATGATTTCCACAATTTAAAATTTTTTTTCAACTTTTTTTATTTTTTCATTTTTAGGCGTTTCTAGTCGTCCTAGACGATTTTAGACCTCATTTTGGAATCACCACATTTAGAGCATTAATCTTGATTTCGACAATTTAAAATTTTTTTCACATTTTTTTTGTTTTTTCAAAATAATTATGATTTCGACAATTTAAAATTTTTTTTCAACTTTTTTTATTTTTTCATTTTTAGGCGTTTTTAGTCGTCCTAGACGATTTTAGACCTTATTTTGGAATCACCACATTAAGAGCATTAATCTTGATTTTCTCTGTGAAAACTCAACCGGTTTTTAATTGGAATACCATTTATATTGACTCTACTTCAAAATAATTATGATTTGGACAATTTATAATTTTTTTTCAACTTTTTTTATTTTTTCATTTTTAGGCGTTTCTAGTCGTCCTAGACGATTTTAGACCTCATTTTGGAATCACCACATTTAGAGCATTAATCTTGATTTCGACAATTTAAAATTTTTTTCACATTTTTTTTGTTTTTTCAAAATAATTATGATTTCGACAATTTAAAATTTTTTTTCAACTTTTTTTATTTTTTCATTTTTAGGCGTTTCTAGTCGTCCTAGACGATTTTAGACCTTATTTTGGAATCACCACATTTAGAGCATTAATCTTGATTTCGACAATTTAAAATATTTTTTCAACTTTTTTTATTTATTTCATTTTTAGGCGTTTCTAGGCGTCCTAAACGATTGTGGACCTTATTTTGGAATCACCACATTTAGAGCATTAATCTTGATTTTCTCTGTGAAAACTCAACCGGTTTTTAATTGAAATACCATTTATATTGACTCTACTTCATAATAATTATGATTTCGACAATTTAAATTTATTTTTCAATTTTTTTTTTTTTTTCATTTTTAGGCGTTTCTAGTCGTTCTAGACGATTTTAGACGTCATTTTGGAATCACCACATTTAGAGCATTAATCTTGATTTCGACAATTTAAAATTTTTTTCACATTTTTTTTGTTTTTTCAAAATAATTATGATTTCGACAATTTAAAATTTTTTTTCAACTTTTTTTATTTGTTCATTTTTAGGCGTTTCTAGTCGTCCTAGACGATTTTAGACCTTATTTTGGAATAACCACATTTAGAGCATTATTCTTGATTTTCTCTGTGAAAACTCAACCGGTTTTTAATTGGAATACCATTTATATTGACTCTCCTTCAAAATAATTATGATTTCGACAATTTAAAATTTTTTTCACCTTTTTTTGTTTTTTATTTTTAGGCGTTTCAAGTCGTCCTAGACGATTTTAGACCTCATTTTGGAATCACCACATTTAGAGCATTAATCTTGATTTTCTCTGTGAAAATTTAAACTGTTTTTAATTGGAATACCATTTTTTTTGACTCTTCTTCAAAATAATTATGATTTCGACAATTTAAAATTTTTTTTCAACTTTTTTTTTTTTTTCATTTTTAGGCGTTTCTAGGCGTCCTAGACGATTTTAGACCTTATTTTGGAATCACCACATTAAGAGCATTAATCTTGATTATCTCTGTGAAAACTCAACCGGTTTTTAATTGGAATACCATTTATATTGACTCTACTTCAAAATAATTATGATTTCGACAATTTAAAATTTTTTTTCAACTTTTTTTTTTTTTTCATTTTTAGGCGTTTCTAGTCGTCCTAGACGATTTTAGACCTTATTTTGGAATCACCACATTTAGAGCATTAATCTTGATTTTCTCTGTGAAAACTCAACCAGTTTTTAATTGAAATACCATTTATATTGCCTCTACTTCAAAATAATTATGATTTCGACAATTTAAAATTTTTTTTCAACTTTTTTTATTTTTTCATTTTTAGGCGTTTCTAGTCGTCCTAGACGATTTTAGACCTCATTTTGGAATCACCACATTTAGAGCATTAATCTTGATTTCTCTGACAAAATTAAACCGTTTTTAATGAAAACCATTTATATTGATTTTACTTCAAAATAATTATGATTTCGACAATTTAAAATTTTTTTTTAACTTTTTTTTTTTTTTTCATTTTTAGGCGTTTTTAGTCGTCCTAGACGATTTTAGACCTTATTTTGGAATCACCACATTAAGAGCATTAATCTTGATTTTCTCTGTGAAAACTCAACCGGTTTTTAATTGGAATACCATTTATATTGACTCTACTTCAAAATAATTATGATTTGGACAATTTATAATTTTTTTTCAACTTTTTTTTTTTTTCATTTTTAGGCGTTTCTAGTCGTCCTAGACGATTTTAGACCTCATTTTGGAATCAACACATTTAGAGCATTAATCTTGATTTCGACAATTTAAAATTTTTTCACATTTTTTTGTTTTTCAAAATAATTATGATTTCGACAATTTAAAATTTTTTTCAACTTTTTTTATTTTTCATTTTTAGGCGTTTCTAGTCGTCCTAGACGATTTTAGACCTTATTTTGGAATCACCACATTTAGAGCATTAATCTTGATTTCGACAATTTAAAATATTTTTTAACTTTTTTTATTTTTTTCATTTTTAGGCGTTTCTAGGCGTCCTAAACGATTGTGGACCTTATTTTGGAATCACCACATTTAGAGCATTAATCTTGATTTTCTCTGTGAAAACTCAACCGGTTTTTAATTGAAATACCATTTATATTGACTCTACTTCAAAATAATTATGATTTCGACAATTTAAATTTATTTTTCAACTTTTTTTTTTTTTTCATTTTTTAGGCGTTTCTAGTCGTTCTAGACGATTTTAGACGTCATTTTGGAACCACCACATTTAGAGCATTAATCTTGATTTCGACAATTTAAAATTTTTTTCACACTTTTTTTTGTTTTTTCAAAATAGTTATGATTTCGACAATTTAAAATTTTTTTTTTTTTTGTTTCATTTTTAGGCGTTTCTAGTCGTCCTAGACGATTTTAGACCTTATTTTGGAATAACCACATTTAGAGCATTATTCTTGATTTTCTCTGTGAAAACTCAACCGGTTTTTAATTGGAATACCATTTATATTGACTCTCCTTCAAAATAATTATGATTTCGACAATTTAAAATTTTTTTCACCTTTTTTTTTTTTATTTTTAGGCGTATCAAGTCGTCCTAAACGTTTTTGGACCTTATTTAAGAATCACCACATTAGGAGCTTCTAAACTTGATTTTCTCTTGAAAACTCAACCGGTTTTTAATTGGAATACCATTTATATTGACTCTACTTCAAAATAATTATGATTTGGACAATTTAAAATTTTTTTTCAACTTTTTTATTTTTTCATTTTTAGGCGTTTCTAGTCGTCCTAGACGATTTTAGACCTTATTTTGGAATCACCACATTTAGAGCATTAATCTTGATTTTCTCTGTGAAAACTCAACCGGTTTTTAATTGGAATACCATTTATATTGACTCTACTTCAAAATAATTATGATTTGGAAAATTTAAAATTTTTTTTCAACTTTTTTTAATTTTTTCATTTTTAGGCGTTTCTAGTCGTCCTAGACGATTTTAGACCTTATTTTGGAATCACCACATTTAGAGCATTAATCTTGATTTTCTCGTGAAAACTCAACCGGTTTTTAATTGAAATACTATTTATATTGTCTCTACTTCAAAATAATTATGATTTGGACAATTTATAATTTTTAATTTTATTTTTCATTTTTAGGCGTTTCTAGGCGTCCTAGACGATTTTGTAGCCTTATTTTGGAATCACCACATTTAGAGCATTAATCTTGATTTTAAAACTCAACCGGTTTTTAATTGAATACCATTTATATTGACTCTACTTCAAAATAATTATGATTTGGACAATTTATAATTTTTTTTCAACTTTTTTTTTTTTTTTCATTTTTAGGCGTTTCTAGTCGTCCTAGACGATTTTAGACCTTATTTTGGAATCACCACATTAAGAGCATTAATCTTGATTTTCTCTGTGAAAACTCAACCGGTTTTTAATTGGAATACCATTTATATTGACTCTACTTCAAAATAATTATGATTTGGACAATTTAAAATTTTTTTCAACTTTTTTTTTTTTTTTCATTTTTAGGCGTTTCTAGGCGTCCTAGACGATTTTGGACCTTATTTTGGAATCACCACATTTAGAGCATTAATCTTGATTTTCTCTGTGAAAACTCAACCGGTTTTTAATTGGAATACCATTTATATTGACTCTACTTCAAAATAATTATGATTTGGACAATTTAAAATTTTTTTCACTTTTTTGTTTTTTTCATTTTTAGGCGTTTCTAGGCGTCCTAGACGATTTTGGACCTTAATTTTGGAATCACCACATTTAGAGCATTAATCTTGATTTTCTCTGTGAAAACTCAACCGGTTTTTAATTGAAATACCATTTATATTGACTCTACTTCAAAATAATTATGATTTGGACAATTTATAATTTTTTTTCAACTTTTTTTTTTTTTCATTTTTAGGCGTTTCTAGTCGTCCTAGACGATTTTAGACCTTATTTTGGAATCACCACATTAAGAGCATTAATCTTGATTTTCTCTGTGAAAACTCAACCGGTTTTTAATTGGAATACCATTTATATTGACTTTACTTCAAAATAATTATGATTTCGACAATTTAAAATTTTTTTTCAACTTTTTTATTTTTTCATTTTTAGGCGTTTCTAGTCGTCCTAGACGATTTTGGACCTTATTTTATAATCACCTTATTTAAAGAGCATTAATCTTTATTTTCTCTGTGAAAACTCAACCGGTTTTTAATTGGAATACCACTTTATATTGACTCTACTTCAAAATAATTATGATTTCGACAATTTATAATTTTTTTTCAACTTTTTTTATTTTATCATTTTTAGGCGTTTCTAGTCGTCCTAGACGATTTTAGACCTTATTTTGAAATCACCACATTTAGAGCATTAATCTTGATTTGGACAATTTAAAATTTTTTTTCAACTTTTTTTATTATTTCATTTTTAGGCGTTTCTAGTCGTCCTAGACGATTTTAGACCTTATTTTGGAATCACAACATTTGAAGCATTAATCTTGATTTTCTCTGTGAAAACTCAACCGGTTTTTAATTGGAATACCATTTATATTGACTCTACTTCAAAATAATTATGATTTCGACAATTTAAAATTTTTTTTCAACTTTTTTTATTTTTTCATTTTTAGGCGTTTCTAGTCGTCCTAGACGATTTTGGACCTTATTTTGGAATCACCACATTTAGAGCATTAATCTTGATTTCTCTGTGAAAACTCAACCGGTTTTTTAATTGAAATACCATTTATATTGACTCTACTTCAAAATAATTATGATTTCGACAATTTAAAATTTTTTTTCAACTTTTTTTTTTTGTTCATTTTTAGGCGTTTCTAGTCGTCCTAGACGATTTTAGACCTTATTTTGGAATCACCACATTTAGAGCATTAATCTTGATTTTCTCTTTTTTTTAGGATTTTTTTTTTTTTTTTTTTTTTTTTTTTTTTTTTTTCTGATTTTTTCTTTTTTTTTCCCTTATTTTGAAAACTCAACCGGTTTTTAATTGGAATACCATTTATATTGACTCTACTTCAAAATAATTATGATTTGGACAATTTATAATTTTTTTTCAACTTTTTTATTTTTTTATTTTTAGGCGTTTCTAGTCGTCCTAGACGATTTTAGACCTTATTTTGGAATCACCACATTAAGAGCATTAATCTTGATTTTCTCTGTGAAAACTCAACTGGTTTTTAATTGGAATACCATATTTATATTGACTCTACTTCAAAATAATTATGATTTGGACAATTTATAATTTTTTTTCAACTTTTTATTTGTTCATTTTTAGGCGTTTCTAGGCGTCCTAGACGATTTTGGACCTTATTTTGGAATCACCACATTTAGAGCATTAATCTTGACTTTCTCTTGAAAACCAACCGGTTTTAATTGGAATACCATTTATATTACTACTTCAAAATAATTATGATTTGGACAATTTATAATTTTTTTTCAACTTTTTTTATTTTTTTCATTTTTAGGCGTTTCTAGTCGTCCTAGACGATTTTAGACCTTATTTTGGAATCACCACATTAAGAGCATTAATCTTGATTTTCTCTGTTAAAACTCAACCGGTTTTTAATTGGAATACCATTTATATTGACTCTACTTCAAAATAATTATGATTTGGACAATTTAAAATTTTTTTTTCAACTTTTTTTTTTTTCCCTTTCTCATTTTTTAGGCGTTTCTAGTTGTCCTAGACGATTTTGGACCTTATTTTGGAATCACCACATTAAGAAGCATTAACCTTGATTTTCTCTGTAAAACTCAACCGGTTTTTAATTGGAATACCATTTATATTGACTCTACTTCAAAATAATTATGATTTGGACAATTTAAAATTTTTTTTCGACTTTTTTTTTTTTTTCATTTTTAGGCGTTTCTAGGCGTCCTAGACGATTTTGGACCTTATTTTGGAATCACCACATTTAGAGCATTAATCTTGATTTTCTCTGTGAAAACTCAACTGGTTTTTAATTGAATACCATTTATATTGACTCTACTTCAAAATAATTATGATTTCGACAATTTATAATTTTTTTTCAACTTTTTTTTTTTTCATTTTTAGGCGTTTCTAGTCGTCCTAGACGATTTTAGACCTTATTTTTGGAATCACCACATTTAGAGCATTAATCTTGATTTTCTCTGTGAAAACTCAACCGGTTTTTAATTGGAATACCATTTATATTGACTCTACTTCAAAATAATTATGATTTCGACAATTTAAAATTTTTTTTTTTTCAACTTTTTTTTGTTTTTTCATTTTTAGGCGTTTCTAGTCGTCCTAGACGATTTTGGACCTTATTTTGGAATCACCACATTAAGAGCATTAATCTTGATTTTCTCTGTGAAAACTCAACCGGTTTTTAATTGAAATACCATTTATATTGACTCTACTTCAAAATAATTATGATTTCGACAATTTAAAATTTTTTTTCAACTTTTTTTTTTTTTTCATTTTTAGGCGTTTCTAGTCGTCCTAGACGATTTTTGACCTTATTTTGGAATCACCACATTTAGAGCATTAATCTTGATTTTCTCTGTGAAAACTCAACCGGTTTTTAATTGAAATACCATTTATATTGACTCTACTTCAAAATAATTATGATTTGGACAATTTAAAATTTTTTTTTTCTTTTTTATTTTTATTTTTTTGGCGTTTCTAGTCAAACCCTAGACGTAATTTGGACCTTATTTTGGAATCACCACATTTTTAGAGCATTAATCTTGACTTTCTCTCTGTGAAAACTCTACAATTTTAATTGAATACCATCATTTACTTTGACATCAAAATAATTATGATTTCGACAATTTAAAATTTTTTTTATTTTTTTCATTTTTAGGCGTTTCTAGTCGTCCTAGACGATTTTGGACCTTATTTTGGAATCACCACATTTAAGAGCATTAATCTTGATTTTCGTGAAAACTCAACCGTTTTAATTGAAATACCATTTATATTGACTCTACTTCAAATAATTATGATTTCGACATTTAATTTTTTTATCTTTTTCATTTTTAATTTTTAGTTTCTAGTCGTCCTAGACGATTTTAGACCTTATTTTGGAATCACCACCTTTAGAGCATTAATCTTGATTTTTCCCTGTGAAAACTCAACCGATTTTTTAATTGGAATACCATTTATATTGACTCTACTTCAAAATAATTCATGATTTCGACAATTTATAAAATTATTTTTTTAACTTTTTTTTTTTTTTCATTTTTAGGCGTTTCTAGGCGTCCTAGACGATTTTAGACCTTATTTTGGAATCACCACATTTAGAGCATTAATCTTGATTTTCTCTGTGAAAACTCAACCGGTTTTTAATTGGAATAATATTTATATTGTCTCTACTTCAAAATAATTATGATTGGACAATTTATAATTTTTTTTCAACTTTTTTTATTTTTTTCATTTTAAGGTGTTTCTAGTCGTCCTAAACGATTTTACACCTTATTTTGGAATCACCACATTTAAGAACATTAATCTTGATTTTCTCTGTGAAAACTCAACCGGTTTTTAATTGGAATACCATTTATATTGACTCTACTTCAAAATAATTATGATTTCGACAATTTAAAATTTTTTTTCAACTTTTTTATTTTTTTTTCATTTTTAAGGCGTTTCTAGGTCGTCCTAGACGATTTTAGACCTTATTTTGGAATCACCACATTTAGAGCATTAATCTTGATTTTCTCTGTGAAAACTCAACCGGTTTTTAATTGGAATACCATTTATATTGACTCTACTTCAAAATAATTATGATTTCGACAATTTAAAATTTTTTTTTCAACTTTTTTTTTTTTTTTTCATTTTTGAGGCGTTTCTAGTCGTCCTAGACGATTTTAGACCTTATTTTGGAATCACCACATTTAAGAGCATTAATCTTGATTTTCTCTGTGAAAACTCAACCGGTTTTTAATTGGAATACCATTTATATTGACTCTACTTCAAAATAATTATGATTTCGACAATTTAAAATTTTTTCAACTTTTTTTATTTTTTCATTTTTAGGCGTTTCTAGTCGTCCTAGACGATTTTAGACCTTATTTTGGAATCACCAATTTAGAGCATTAATCTTGATTTTCTCGTGAAAACTCAACCGATTTTTAATTGAAATACCATTTATATTGACTCTACTTCAAAATAATTATGATTTCGACAATTTAAAATTTTTTTTTTAACTTTTTTTTTGTTTTTTTTCATTTTTTAGGCGTTTCTAGTCGTCCTAGACGATTTTGGACCTTATTTTGGAATCACCATATTTAGAGCATTAATCTTGATTTTCTCTGTGAAAACTCAACCGGTTTTTAATTGGAATACCATTTATATTGACTCTACTTCAAAATAATTATGATTTGGACAATTTAAAAATTTTTTTCAACTTTTTTTTATTTTTTTTCATTTTTTAGGCGTTTCTAGTCGTCCTAGACGATTTTAGACCTTATTTTGGAATCACCACATTTAGAGCATTAATCTTGATTTTCTCTGTGAAAACTCAACCGGTTTTTAATTGAAATACCATTTATATTGACTCTACTTCAAAATAATTATGATTTCGACAATTTAAAATTTTTTCAACTTTTTTTTTTTTTTTCATTTTTTAGGCGTTTCTAGTCGTCCTAGACGATTTCAGACCTTATTTTGGAATCACTACATTAAGAGCATTAATCTTGATTTTCTCTGTGAAAACTCAACCAGTTTTTAATTGAAATACCATTTATATTGACTCTACTTCAAAATAATTATGATTTCGACAATTTAAAAATTTTTTTCAACTTTTTTTATTTTTCATTTTTTAGGCGTTTCCTAGTCGTCCTAGACGATTTTGGACCTTATTTTGGAATCACCACATTTAGAGCATTAATCTTGATTTTCTCTGTGCAAACTCAACCGGTTTTTAATTGAAGTACCATTTATATTGACTCTACTTCAAAATAATTATGATTTGACAATTTATAATTTTTTTCAACTTTTTTTTTTTTT